>VURO01021960.1:0-19943 GCA_015108175.1 Pelvicachromis taeniatus
GTTGTGTGTGGTTTTTTTTTTCTTTTTTTTGTGGTTGTTTGTTTTTTGTTGTGTTTTTGTGTTTTTTTGTTTTGTTTTGTTTTTTTTTTGTGTTTTTTTTTTTTTTTTCTCACTGTGTGTGTGTGTGTGTGTGTGTGTGTGTGTGTGTGTGTGTGTGTGTGTGTGTGTGTGTGTGTGTGTGTGTGTATATATATATATATATACATACATATACACACACACACATATATATATATATATACACACATATATATACACATATATATACACACACATATATATATATACACACATATATATATATATATATATATACACACAAATATATATATATATACACATATATATATATTTATATATATATTTATATATATATATATATATTTTTTTATTTATATATATATATATACATTTATATATATTTATTTATTTATTTATTTTTTCAGTGTTTCAGTATTTTCAGTGTTTTAACAAAATGCTTTTTTCCTTATCAAGCTACTTTATGTGTTGTTTAATACTTTACAGTTGTAGAAGCTGGACAGGCATATGGTCACGTATGCCCACACGCAGGCACAGACACTAGTGCACACACCCATACTTACACATATTCACTCACAGTCTGGCACTGGTGCTGGTGCCAGTGTATTGTTTAACTTGTTTAGTTTTGAGACAGGAATCCTCCCATATATATTATTATTATTATTCGGCTATAAATGAACAGCATCAAACAAAGAACGACCAAGAAAAAAAAACATGCTTGGTCGTCACGTAGATGAGAGTTGACATGCAGACATTTAGCTAATTACTCTGATGATAGGTCAGTAAAATGAAATCTAATGGAACCCATTATGATGAGCTTCCTGGTGAGCTCGTCATTCAAATGCTAGAGAAAGCCCTAGAAAGTTTTTCTCCACATATTTTCGCACCAACCCTAGCTCAAAAACTGCAAGGCTGTTTCTTCAAATCCCCGAACTGGCAACATGAAGGCAAAGCAAAAGACCAAGCCAGCACATTCCCAAGTAACTTTTATGGAAGTGACTCTGCGCAAGGCAATTAACACCCGGCTAGTCAAGTAGAAATGCTCAGAGAGCAACAGTGGGGAAACCTTGGCTCCCAGAGGTGTAAAGGCGAGTAAATGAATGTGGGTGAAGCAGGGCATTTCTGAAAAGGAACCCAGCATGCTTGGTCAGTCTAGCCTGAGTAAATAAAGGTAAATAAATAAAAAAAAAGTCTGATTTTTAGAGCCTAGCCACAGCAGAGGAAGCACCGTCATGCTGGTTTGAAAAAGATCCCCGAACACTGTCTAAAGAGCACAGCGGGGAACGCTGCCTTGGCCCACATCCTGTGCAAATTCACCCCATTTTGGTTTATTCAAAACACAATATTCTCATTACGCTCAGCTGGCTCGCTGCACTGTCATTTCATCTGGTTTTCCGCACACCAGCACATTAGGCCCTTTGGTCTAGTAATGTTCAGAACATAACCCATAAAGAACCATTGTAATGTGTCTCTGCCTCATTATTGCCAGGTCAGTGTATGGAGCAATCCAGGAGAATAGGGTGCCTCGCATGGCTTGTTAATTCAACACCTCTCTCATTTAGAGCAACATTTGTACAGCTGGCCTTTTGAAGGGAGTTTAAACTATATACTCCCACATATATATATATAATATGTGTAGTGACATTGCACATACACAGGCATACAAATCTTGGGCTGCTCTGACATCACTCCACACCACTGGCTCCTGCCCAACCTTCAGCCCCCACCTTGGGAAATCACCCTGTGCCTGTCCAGCCACTAGGGCGTGAAATACACACCCCTGGAAAGCAACTGAAGTGGGTGGAGGGAATGAACGGTCGGGGTGGTGAGGGGCCAAAAGGTGGCGAGTAGCAAGTATGAGTGTGTGAGGTTTGGAGATGGAAAATGAGGGGGAAGAAAATGCAGAGGGGAATGTGTGTTAGACTGATCTGGAGGGAGCAGAGGGGGTGTTGATTAGAGGGCTTGAGTGGTGAGAGATGGAATTGAAGAAGGATTAAATGGACACTGAGTTTCAGGAGGAGGAAGAGAGAAAGGTGGGGGCTGCTTTGAAAGGAGGTCCGGGGGTACGCTCTTGGCCTTGAGACTGGGGCTCCTTCACGCTTCACATCTCTGCGAGCCACTTGGGCCTGTGCTCAAGAGGAGAGTCAGCGCAACCTTTGTTACAGTTGAGGAGTGGGGAGTGACAAGGCATACCAGCATGTCTGACATGTCAGAGCAGTTGGCTGGGAGACCCAAAATCTGGTCGAATCTGATGCTGCCCATCTGCGGCCTCAGTACAGGACCGGACTGTTTTAATTGACAAAAACTGCCCAAGGGAGGATATGAGATCATGCTTGAAGGAGAAAACAAAAACTTTGGTTGGTAAATCAGGAACTTATTAAATGAGCACCGAGGTTTTACAGCAGGCAAATAAGACCACCATATACGATGCGCAGCCCTAATCATAGCTAAAGGAAGGGAGGAAGTAAGTCGAAGGAAGTCTTCCTTTTTTTTTTAACCTGAAAGACAAATAGAAATATGCATGATTAGATTTAAGCTTTGCTCAAGTCCCCAGTTGGATAAATTCATCCTTATTCGGTTCTCTCAAAGAGCTCCCTTTAATGTCACCCAGCAAAGGGAAGTGATGAAATGGAGCAATTATGTATCCATTTGTGCTATTCAGGTGAAACCAGGTGTAAAATTTCCAATCTGTGCACCTGCTGTATCTTCAATTCATTGTGCTTTTCCAACAGTGTTGCCCGTTAGATGGTAATATCCAAAATATGGACAAAATATTACATGCAATAAATCTATTTACCATTATCATATTGCTTCCAGAGAAAAGGATTGTTCTCTTGTTGTGTGCAAGCTTACACCCTAAAATTGCATCGCAGCCGATGAAACCAACGTATCTTACAGACTTGAACTAAATTGTTAAGTTGTGCTGTAATAAGAAGAAAAACACATTGCAATAAAACAAAATTGTCCCTCATCAAGAAGAAACACGCTTAATTTGATATCCAGACATTTAGGAATATGAGAAAGCAAACAGTGAAGCATTCTCATCTTGAAAGGGGATGAGTACATGTTTTTTGGGGGGTGAAAACAGATAGCTGTTATCTCCCACCGGAGTGGAGATTAATTTTCATTTTCCAAAACAGTTTGTGCAGATAAATATTCATGAACCACCTTGAAAAGTGATGGGCGACTATAAGGCGGTCAGCAGAGAAACCAACAAACCTCCCCTCCATTCTCTGCAGCTGTGCCGGGGGAGGGAAGTGGGGTTAGTTCATGATGAAAGACTCTCACTATCCACGACCTTTCCAGTCTAAAACAAAGATTTGCACAATTAACTACTTTTAAATGTCATCCAACTGCCAAATCTGCATATCAACACCAGGGCTTGCATAGAAATGAGGATGTTTGTAGAGGAAATCATTTTTCTCCACTGTCCCATCCCAATGCCACCAAATGGGTTCCTTCTCGTTTTAGCCAGCAAGGAAATGTAAATGTCAACATATCTTGTGTGGAGATCCTTCTGTTGCTAATTAACCTTTGCCGTTTAGAAGCTAGACTGAGCTCTGCCTAAACACTGCAATTAACTCAAGCTTCAAAAGACAGGGAGACAACATCTACATGGAGCCTGCAAAGGAAGAAATCACACCGACTTCATTATCCTTGCCGACACACATACTTTGCACCCCTCATGTATTTTGGGGTTCTCGTAGGTTGATATTTCCCCCAGGCAGCAGGAATGAGTCTATTGGGAGGATGTCAAAATTTAGTGGATTAACAAATCTAATTTCGTTTTATCTTCATAAGCTTGGACAGGAAAGCTAGTTTTGTTTTAGCCCCTGGTGAGAGGAAAACCATAATGGGGAAATCTATAATCGTAAATCTCCGTATTTAAAGCTGAGGACTGCTGACGTCTGTCATGTTCAAGTTCAACTTCCAGATGCAGTGCCTGCGAAGAAAATTTGTCCCGTGGCAAACTTAAGACTTTGGCGATCTAAACAAGTAAACGAGCCAGTGTAATTTAAAAGCTGTCTTCCGTGTGGGCCTCCTTTGGGCCAGAACTTCACAGGCTCCTCTGGAGTCATGAATACCAACACTGAGCTCATTCTTCAGCTCAAAGGCAGTGTCAATTACAAAGTCAACCCATTAACATCTTCACTCTTCAACGCCATGCTCTTTCTTAACAGAAGAATCAACACGAGTCAATAGGCAGGCAGGTAGCTAAGCAAGCAAAATACCCCTGCGTTCCCCTGGGAGGAGACTAAAAATGCTTTATAATGGACAGGAATTTGTTTCTCTAATGTGATGGTAAAAAACTGAAGGAGTTACCCCAGGACTGATGCACACAAATGACTGACATAATTTCCAGGAGAAAGGAAGTATCTGGGCTTTAAGAGGGTAAGGGTGAAGCTGAGTAAATGCTGGGATGGTGCCAGAATAAAGCTGATACCATGTAGAGTGAAAAGGATGAAGGAGAGCTTTAGCAGACTAGACCCTCCACAGTTGAACAGTCTGTAAGAGGAGAAAGTAAGTAAAAGGAAACCCTTTAATGACAAGGAAGGTATCTCTGGCAAACATGATCAGCCAAGCTTTTTTTTTTTTTTTTGCAGACAAGATATGAGTAGTTCAAGAAAGCCGAGAAGATAAACCTTTGTGTGACATGAAGTGATATTAACAGATAAGTGACGGGTCCTAAATTATATCAAACAGCTAAAAATAAAAAAGTCAGACCTCATTGCTGGCAGCACCACTGGCAAGATCAGAAAGTTAATACATCTATTATTCAACCTCAACTATCAAGGTTTCTTTCTGAAGAAATCCTAACAGGATCTGACATACTTAGCTCCTGACAGCACAGCAATACCTAAGGAAGGTGTACTTCTAAAAACGGCTGTTTCTGAAACACAGTCTTCATCATTACTAGATGCACTGCATCAATCCTTGTGAGGAAGTTCAAACAAGCTTTGGCCCTTTTCACTTGAGGACATCCGTCAATGTCAGCCATGATTAGGTCTTGAAAAAATACAAATTTCTTGGGAAGACTAGACTAACGTCCTTGCAGGTCCGACATGACAAATGTCCTGTATGGTCAGCGTCAATTCTTATCAGCACCTCATTAAAAATGTAATGATCACATGAATATTTACCAAGTTTAATTATGGCTCCCTATAGCTATTCCGCCATGCCCTGCACCCCTCCTTTTCCTTTCCAGGAGGGCAGTCTCTCATCTAAGTTCCAGCTGAATGCGTCCTTCCACCTTGATGAATATTGCAAAAGTCCAAGGAGTGCTAGCCGCTGATGGAATCCACCTCAATCAGCAGGAGAATCGATGGCATACACTCACATTTGCAAAGGCTCTAATTGGCGGCAGTAAAATTCAGCAATTTACCCATGAGAGAAATGGGAGTGGAGTGCAAGGAGATCAGCTCATTTGTAACAGAAATATATATTTAAAAAAAAAATCAACTTGTCCTTCTAAAAACATAAAGCCTGCAAGAGATGAGGAGCAGACCAAGCAAAGCTATTAATGTCTCTGCTTGTCTGGACTAGTTATTGAAGTAGGGATAGCTCATTGATGAAGCAACAGCAGAGCTTTTTCATTAAAAGGTTTTGACCAGAACTATATCTGATCCATTTCTCTTCACCTGTGTTACGTTCGAATATAGCCTCAACAAATATAATGTAAACATCTGATATCACAGTAACTGGCCTTTAGAGAAGTAGATAGAAGTGATAAACAAAAATTAGTGACTCATAAAGTTAGTATTAATTGTTAGATGCTCAGTTCGCAATATTTCAAAATGCAGGCTTTCAATTATACATTCAAAAAATGTGTTATATGCATTCTTTATGTACACTGCTGTGCAAAAGTCTTGAGCTGCTCCTCATTTTGTTACATGTTGCAAGAAAATTGTAAATACATGGAGCAATTCATTGACACCATGGAAATGCAGTATATACGGCAAAAAACAAAACAGTTTGTACATTTCTAATGCGCTTAAATGTCTTTCACTGTTCTTCAACAGTCTCACCTCTTTGAGAAAAACTTTTAAGTAATTTTTTTAAAGTAGCCTTTAGGAATAGTTTTCCAGATTTCTTGAAGGACATTCATGTTGCCTGTCTTTTTTCCTGTTCTCTGTCAAGATGATCCCACACTGCTTTAAAAATGTTGAGGTCAAGACTCTGGGGAGGCCAATCCAGGACTGATAGTGTTCCATTGTGTGTTTTCCTATCCAGGTATACTTTTACTGCATGTGTGGTGTCTTTAGGATCGTTGTCATGCTGAAAAATAAAGCTGCCGCTGAGATATGCTCCAGATTGTATTGCATGGTAGATCAAAATCAATTTTGATAAGGACCTCACCTAACCCTCACTCACTGAATACAGCCCCATATCATGAACAAGTCTCCTTTGTGTTTTACAGTTGACTGTAGGACACTCACTGATTTGTACCTACTGACAATGATTCAAACCTAAATTTCATATTTGTAATCATCACTCCATAACATTCTTACTTTGTAACTCACTCATTTTCAGTTATTTCAACTTCTATCTACACAGAGTGAGACACGGGCAGGGTGCCGCTGTCTGTCAGGGCTGCAGTCTTGGGTAGTGGCTGGTGGCACTGTAACATCTTTGAACTGATTACTGTTATTGTACAGTAATAAATAAAAATAATATATTTAACTAACTAGTATTTCTGGTAATGACAAGCAAGGGCAGCAATTTAATTTAAATGTCAAGTTGGCCTGTTGCACAGATCCCTAGAGCCACCTGAGGTCATTAGGATGCCATGCCTTTTAGAAGTGTGCTGGGTACACCCAACTGGGAAGAGACCCCGGACCCAGAACCCGCTAGAGATGATATTTCTCATCTGGCCTGGGAATGCCTTGAGATTCCCCAGCAAAAGGTTTAAAATGTAGCTGGGGAGAAGGTTGTCTGCAATATACCCTGCAGTGCAACCTGACATCAGATAAGTGGAAAATAACTGATAGATGGGTGGGGGGATATTATTATCTCTCTCTATTTCTTTTGGCCATTAGTTACAGTTTTCCAAATCACCATGAGCCAAAAATCCTCATAATGAGAATAAAATGTATAAAAGTATGATAATAAATTACATGTAAACGCTATAACCTTCAACCTTTTAACACATTTCTCAAAATCGTTATCTTACTTTATATTATCATTCATGCTGGATGCTATCACGTACAGTCCAGTATGTCCAGAATGTTTTTTTTTTGTCAAACCTTTTTCTTTTTTATACTAGTAGCACAGTGAGCTTCCCAGGGTAAACGATCTTCAGCACTATTATTTAAGCCCGAGGCTTGGAGTTTTTTTGTTTTGTTTTTTAAAAACTTTCATCACTCCTGTAGAAAACACTTTGCATAGGCGTGCCATTTCTTTCTTTCTCCTCAGACACTACACTTATCTTTTACACCATTCTCACCGCCTTCTCCACTTCACCTTGAAGTGAACTACTTCCATACAAACAGTATGGCAGTATGTAGACAGGATGCAGATTCGGATTCACTAAATTGGCTGGAGGGCAATGTTTTATGAATCTGATGGCAATTTTCCATGTACTATTATTATTTTTTGTGCAGGGTAAGAACATTTCTGTGCATATATAAGTAAATGAGGCCCATGGCATACATGGTAACAGGGAATAGTTTCACAAAAATTACTAAATGAAAGTTTCCATCTCAATCAGGCTACAGGGATGCAAATGCACACATTACACCTTCAGTGAATATTTTGCAACATCAATAACTTTTTCTCAAAATAATTGTTGATATCATGTTATATATGACCAGTCTGTGAATCGTATAAATTATTATCAAATTTTTGAATATTTTAGAATTATATTTCTAAAAATTAGAAATATCGAGTACATAAAAATTTGACTCAAGTAGCACTACTGTATTGCCTATAATTCCATACATGCCGCATGTTGTTACGATGTACAGTATACTGGAAATGCTTCTTTGGCTTTGAAGTGTTAAAGAAGTGTTAAACTTTATCAAACACGCAACCTTCCTGTTCCCAATGAAATAAAGTTATGTGTATGCGAATGTTATGTCTGTTTGCTCTAGATAAAAAAATAAAATTAAATAAAAAATAAAAAAACAGCTGCAGACATAAAGTCAGCGATAACCAGTTTTTGGCAGACGAGGATTGCTTTTAGGTGTCCACATGATAGTGATAAGCAGTTATCGCAGATGTGCCGTAATTTATTTTTGTTCTGGAACTAGGCCTAGTCTCAATATCAGGCTCTTGCCACACTGCATAACTGCATTAATCTCAAGCAAAGAACATGTTATGATTAGGATAAGTAAGGGCTTTGAATTAATGATAAGCCCGAATTACACAAACAGCACAGAAAGCAAAACTCTTTGACAGGATGGCCAGTGCTATCTGGGGCTGTGTGGACATCAAATACTTTGTGGACACAGCGGGGGGTGTCTGAGCAATTAGTCTAGTGCCTAGTCATGTCATGTGTTTTTCCCCTTGCAAATATTTGATGGCACTAAGGCAACAATGGAGGTTTCAACTGAAAATTTAAACTGCGAACCAAACTGCTTCATGATAATCACAAACTACAGCTTAATGATTATGACTGAGGCCACATCATAAATGTAACACCTCTGGCTTCAACCTTCTGAAATTACCAGGCACGTCCTGAGCTTGTTTTACTTTATATTACCTATTACGTTTGTAGAAAGTTCCTTGTAGTTTCACACTTTGCTACTGAATACAGTGTTTCCCACTCTAGTCACATAAATAATAATTACCGTATATCTTCCATTAGTGGCCTGTCTCTTATTGACGCCCATTTCTAATAAACACCGGTTTGAAAACATTTCACGACAAATAGACGCCAGTTGGGTGACCTTTGACCCGGAAGTCCCTCTGCGCTGCGCTGCCGTCAGTCCTCTCGCGTCTCATCACTCGGGCAGCTGTTTCCAATCAGCCGATATCTACGACCAGCGGCATTTAAGCTGGATGCGCGGCAACCATCAAAGGGGGATTATTACACTGAACTGGAACTGTCGGCTAGTGAACCTGCTAACTGTGATTTTCTGTTCTTTTACTTCCTCTTGAGGAGAGTAGGCCAGAAAGAAGTTTCAGGGAGCACCACTCATGCACTGGGCTACCACAGACAAGGAGACACTTGGGAGAAAAAGGAGGAGCACAATTGGGAACTGCATTATTTGTGAACTGTTGGAATATGTTTTGTAAATTAACGCACTTTCTTTTCACCTCAGTCTAAAAACCGCGCCTGGGTCATCTTTCCCTCTCACTTCTGTGACAATTCCATCTGAGACGAGAATAAGAGCCGGTCTCCAACAACCGCCGGTCTGTTTTAAACGCCGGGCCGGAAGAATAATTTTTTGAATAAACTCACTAGAATAAAATCCCGAAGTAACTTGTGATTTGATTTACTAGTTTACCTTAATGGGCCCCACTCACACACACTCACACACCAACCCTAAATCACCCAAGCGTGATTGTTGCAGGCCCGAATTGCTGCCTGTGGTCTGGGGAGCCAACAGCCCTGAAAAAAATGGCGCCTCTCTTCTATGGAGGAAATTAAAATTCAAGAGGAGTCCTTATCTGCACAACCGCACATCAAGAAGAGCAGCAAGCATACTCCCGGAGCTGAAAATCTAGCAGGCCGAGTCTCCGGCCTCAATTGTCTGAAGTCTTAAGTCCTGTACAGTCTTTGTTATAATTTGTGGAGTCCGCCATTGGACCTAAGTCTGATAGCTTAGTTAGCTAGTCACTATCCACGCACTCCTGGCTCAGCTTTCTTCTTCTTCCCCCACTTGACCTCTCCCCCCAAATTAAAAGCACATTAGAAACAACATGGAGCCCCTATATGTCTCTGGGCTACATATTGATAATTTTGAGTATACTCTGCATTAGTAAAGTTCATACACAGAGGTAGGGAAGTGCCACAAACTTTATTGATATCAGACTACTTTTTTTTTTACATGTAGTACAAACTATATTCAGTTTATGTTCTATATTAATTAATTGTCCTTAATTTTTGAGGAAAAAGTAATTAATAATTTACATTTTGTCCATGTAAATTTTTAGATACTATTTGTTGCTGTTAGTTGTTTGTCAGATGTTTGTGGGGTACACAACTAACTTAAATGATCATTATGATTGCTATATTATTTTACAATACAAATAACACTGTCAGAATTGCAATAAATGGGTTTTCTCTCTCTGAGCACAGATTTTCCATTCAACATCTGCAAAGGTATACCTGTGCTGCTGATCAATATCACTTTTCTTTGCAATTACTTATATAGGTGAGCTGTTTCTGCTTTTAAAAACCCACCATTCAGACGTGTTTTCTGTTTCCCAACAAACACATGCACTTTGTGATCCGCTAACAAAGGAAGATGCGGCTAAAAACAAGCTGTTACTATGCGATTTTTTGCAGTCCATTATGGTCTTAATTCCATTGAGGCGCACCACTAATTAGCTGTCCATTTCCTTGCTTTTGTTTTTTGTTTTTTACTCTTAAATTTATGTCTTTTGTTTTAGTCATGTCTATCTGAGGCCCCAGCATGCGACGCCGGACACCTGTCAGTGGTGTTACAATCCTCTGCATTATTATCCTCTCAGCTCAGAAGCTTCTGTGTGTCTGTGGCATGAAAATGAGAGCAGCAGTCAGAAAGCTGCTGGTAGGACAGCGCTTGCACACAAGCTCGGATACACGAAATGACCACGGTGTGCCTAAGAGCTTTAACTTTAAAGTGTGAGTTTACAATCACAGATAACAACTGACGTAACCCCAGGGTGTTGTGAGTGTCCTATGAAACAAAGCTGACAGCCAGAACAGTAAGCATAGAACAGTAAACAAAGCAACAATAAAAAAGGAATCAAGTGGACCATTACAGATGAAATTATGTGAAAATTGTTGCACCAGTTGCATCAGTTATTATTATAAGATGTGTAATGTATGACGTAAGTGTGAACAATGGGCATTGTGCATTTGTCTGTTGGATATCAGTGTTGCCAGTAAACGGATTAGTTGAAAAACTAGACAGGAAGTCATAAGATTTTGAAGACAATCTGACACTGAGTGGCATTTAGCTAAAGGCAAGCAGTGCTTGCACAGTGACATCTAAGAATTATTTGCATGCTCAAACAACAAAGCATCTTTCAGCATTCCAACATGAAAGAGCTCACATGTGGCCAAGAGCTGACTGAAAGCTTCCATTTGGATTGAGACTATTAAAAAGTAGATTCTTGGAAGGTAGATAAAAGCAAGCAAATGACTTGGAGAACCAGGAGGACAAGTGTACAAAACAGGATAACTTATAATATATTCTGTTTATAACTTATAAACTTGGTAACAATTGTCCTTCATTTATATATATATATATATATATATGATTAAGAGATGTTTGCTCTATTATCTACCTGTCTTTTTAGCCAATTTTTTAATCTGTGTGTATATGTTTTTTTACAAGTAAATAAAAGAGGAAAACAATGAGAGAGGCCAGAAGGCAAGAATGGGGCAAACTGCTGCCATTTTTGTGACACAGGTAACAAACAGCAACAGCTTACTAACTGGGAGGGAGAGCTTAATTTCAGACATAAACATACAGGTCTGTAATGTACCTCCTCTGCCTTTTAATCCCAGTCAATTGCTTGTTCACACTTGTAACCATGCTACATAATTACCAGCTCACTCACATCTGCTGACTACCGTACATCTGCGTCCGACGTCTATTGGCCTTCATTTAAGAACACTGAGCTGACTGAACAGGCAGATTGTTAGACTGCTGCGTGATAAGGGTCATCACCATTGGTTCCCTTTTAGAGGCAGCAGCTGCCATAAAGGATGGCTTACTAGCTTTCAGGAAATCTAATATTTCCCGTGTGTTCACTCGTGTCCTGGGGATCTTTTCACTGCTTGTGGGAGAAAACGGTAGGCTTACATTATGATGAGCTCTTTGGCTGACTAAATGTATCAAATTGATCTGTAAATAATACAGCTGTACAGTCTTTTGGAAGATTTCTTTGTCCTCAAACCTTTCCCCACACCTCTCTCTTTTTCCTATTGACAGGAAAGCTGTGAGGACCAATATCATATCCTTTTTTGACAGGAAAAGACCACCACAACAAACTCAGTGCAACTCTTTTTTCATATTCTGTAACTCTGGAATAATAGGGTCAGCTGGTTTGTATCAATAGCTCTGGAGTATTACCAATTAACTTCATCAACAGAAAAAATGCGGCATTCATAGATAAATATTTGCCTTAAACATTTAGGATGAATTTTCTATTTCAGTCCACATTTTTACACTCAGTTTTGGGGCCCTTATTATCCTATTACTGTATCTATCAACTGTAACCACTGTTGCTACCATGATATTATTAGGATATTACATGGTTATTACTTTGGTAACTGCACAGTAATAATTACAAATTTCCACATTATTAACATCTTGTTTCCCCCTTGTTACCCTACTATTACCTCTTTATTACTGTAAAGTAATAAGCTGTAATAGAAAGAGCTAGCACAATGTGTTTTAGTAGAAGAGGGATTTTGTAGTACATTAAGTTGACTTAGTAAGTAAGAAACATTGTGAAATTGTCAATTAAACTTCAGAACAACAATAACTGTGCAAAAGCCATTTGTTAATAAAAAATTATGTTATCAAAAAACTACATCAGGAGACTTTGATTTGTGAGTGTTTGGACAAAAGTGAAAGCAGTGTTTTTAAATGTGCTGTATTTGACAAAATAACTGAATGTTCCTAAAAGTGACTGGTGACAATGCATAAATGGATTTACAGCACTGATGTGGAGACAGTGAGTGAGTTGAATAGATTGATGGTCATTAGAAGCACTGTTAGTTTAAAAATTCCTTTTTTTTCTCCACACACACTGTGCAACCACTATCCATAGAGACCGGCTAATATTGCTGACCTGCTGAGAGCTGTTCATGCTATAAAGCATCTTACGTAGTCTTAGGCATATGGCATGTTTGCATTATTGAACAGCTGCACCACAGAACAGAGGCTTAAGTCTATCCAGCTCTCTGTGTTAAAATCCAAAGGGAAAAAAAGGCAAAATTTGGAAATTCAACAGTTCCCCCAAACCATTCCTTCTTCTATTCTATGCAAGTATATTTAATATAAGTCAGTGCTCATATTTGGCTTCATCTGTCCCATTTCACTCACTCCACCACACTTTGCTCTGGATAATGCTTCATATTTCCCACAAGATCTGGCTGTAAAACACCTGTAACTGACCAAAGTCACAAGTTGCTTGTTATCTTCTCTAAAACAAACAAACAATTTAGCTATAAGGAAATTACAAATTTATTATTCAGCGATTCCAACAACATGTTGCCTATTTCAGCTTTTATGTAACAATCTATCCAACCAGATGACCGCTGAATTGTGAGCAGTTGACCGGTCCTGAATAAAATCTTTAAATAGCTTGACCTCACTTTCTACCCATAATCCCTCAGTTTCACATCTAACTGCATCCTCTTATTCCCAGGTGACTGCAGCAGTGATCTATGGGCGCATAAGACATTATCTAACTATCCATGTCCAAAGTAGTAACGTGAATTTCGTCGGCACACTAAAAAACAACAAAAACAACAACAAAATTTCAGATAACAAGTTGATAGCAAATGTTGTCATTACTTTATAGTAATAGAGCATTTACAAAATACACCCTGTAATTATAAATCTCCCTCATAATCTGAAAATAGTGCAAGCATAATGACTATTTAATCCTCTCATAAATGCACACCTAGGTTGCAATTTTAATTAGGAAAAACACACAACTCTGTTGGCATTAAACAACATTAAAGAACAACAAATGTTGGCATTAAGTACTGATCTCATTCAGTCGTGTACCAGTTGTGAAAATTCAGTTTAATAAACCATGCAACTACTCTGTTAATATTACAGTAAGCCCCATTTAATAGCACATTTATTAAATTGCTGCTATTTAAGAGCCTTCGAACTTGATTATTAATCTCACAGACGCACTCAAATTCCAACATTTACAGTGGGGAAATTACTTCAATCCCTGCTGAATTTGTAAGTGTGGTCACTTACATAGAAATGAACAGTCTTTCATTTTTATGGTAGTTTCATTTTAATTGAGAGAGACATCAACCATAATCAACCAAAAATTCAGAAAAACGCAACACATAAAAGTGAGTGACAACTATTTGATCCAAAAGCAAAACATGATTTAGTACTTGATGTATTTAATATTTGACTCCTACAAATCATGACTATGGGGAACACAGATTACAGTCAATCAATCATTCAATCAATTACAGATACTCCTGATCTCACCTTATTATATTGATGTATAAAGCACACCATTGCATAGAATCAATAAATTTTTCAATCAGTTTCTTCCAATCCAATCTGTCCACCTCTATAGTCAAGACCACAACTCTGTCAAAGCATAACAGGGACGAGAGTGTTGACCTGTACAATGCTAGAATGGGCTACAAGAGCATTGGCAAGTATCTTGGTGATAAGGTAAAACTGTTGGCACAATGACTGAAAAATGGAAGAAAAAATGATCATCTATCCAAGATAACCAATGGCAACACACTACAGCAGATGTTGTAGTGCCTGGAAGGTCCCCCTGATCCAGAAGGCACACGTACAGGCCCATTTTAAGTTTACTAGTGAACATCTAAATAATTCAGAGAGGGCTTGGGAGAAAGTGCTGAGGTCAGATAAAACCAAAATCAAGCTGACGGGTATCAATTTGTCCAGATGTTTTTTGTTTGATGGGAACCTACTGAAGATGGCCCAAAGGACACCATCCAAACAGTCAAATATGGAGCTGGAAACTTTATGCTTTGGGGATATTTTTCTGGTGAGAGTACAGTATGCCTTCACTGCAATGACAGGCCTATGATTGAGGCCATGTAGTGGATGGATCTTCCGGCATGCCAATGACCCAAAACATACCCCCAAGACAACAAAAGAGTTACTAAAGAAGTAACACATTAAGGTAGTTGAGTAACCAAGTCATTCTTTAGACCTCAACACTCGAGAAAACTGTGGTGGGAGCTGATGCTTCAAGTTACCAAGCAGCACCCAAGAAACCTAAATGATTTATAGAGTGGACCAAAATCTCAAATGGCAAAGAGTTGTTATTGTGTTTCTATCTATTGTAGGTATCATTAGAGATCAAAGTTTGTCATTTAAAACTCACATGAAAGGTTTGTGTCCAAGTTGAAAGTAAAACTAAGTTACTTTTTTAGAAATCAATCTTGCTTCTCTCTCCAAGTGAGAAACCACTTTATTTATGCTACTTTTTTACATTTATTAGATTATGGTGCTCTGCTCTTTAGGAATGCTTCTGCCCAGTACATAAAGAGGTTGGATACTGTTTATCATTGTGCTTTAAATAAAAGGCTGTCCCTGTTTCCTGGAATAGTCTACAGAAGGAACTGAAATTGTCACAAATAGTTATCATGGGGGAGTTTAGGTCCATTTAAAGGAGCGAAAAAATAACTCTTTTAGTCACTGTGACTGTTTTTAAATATAGCTCTGATCAGCTGTTGCATATTTTTTTTACATGTTTGATGAAATATTGTATTTGTTTTTTACTTGTTATGTGTTGTATTTCCTGTAACCTTTGCTGCTATGGCCAGGTCTCACTTGGAAATGATATTTAAATCTCAATGAGACTTTGACTTGGAGACATGTAGATTAATAAACAAATGAATTATTTCCCTCACTGTACACAACTGTCATTATACTTCTTGAGATACACATTGTCTATTGTGGGGTTTTTTGGGGTTTTTTGCCTTTTTTCCCCCCCATCTTCTCTTCTGTTACCTGAATCTAATTTGTTGATGTTGGATCAAGGTAATTGTTTTTTCTAAACTGATTATGCCAAATAGTCACAACTGTTTTTCTTTTTTGTGTAATAAGTTAACAAGCCTATGCTGTTCTATGTGCACACAGGGATTTAGTCCTAGTTGACCTTCTTCAGACCCATAATTACTAAATCTTTGTCTAAGTGTAGTAACAGCCTATACAAGCTGAAAACAAAAGCTTAAACTGATATCAGTCATTCAATACCAAATGTTTGATTTTAGCCCAGGATAACCTTCATCCTAATTAGTTTTCTATCTGGCACAGCCCAGTTTGTTGTTAGGTCAGAATGACCAAAGCTGGGAAAGTCAGTCACAATCTTGTGAATTCACTTTCTCAGAAAATAGCTCCCTTTTGTTGCTGTATGAGTGAAAAAGCAGCTCGTTGCAAATGTGAAGCCACGTTCTACGGACCGGCTGTGTAGGTGGTAGCTGCTATGACTTTTACTGTGCCTAAAATAAACCTGCTCATTCCGGGTAGCAATTAGTGTGTCATTATCTTGTCGTTGCAATTATGCCGCCTTTCTCTCGGCTCTTGCAATTATAAAAAGTTTTTCTTGCAACATCCATATGGGGTGCATTTGCTTTGATCAGGCACACCTCTGACATAAAAGCAGTAAACATTTTACATGAAAAAGAAAAGGTGGAGCTTGTTTACTAAAAATAATTGGTAAGCTGTGTATTCTGTTCAAATGAAAGTGGACAGAGGTACGCTCTCTTGTTTTAGTAAGACAATCAAATTTAATAATGAAGAGGTGTTGGAGCAGTTTGAAAGCTGTATTTATATTTATATATGTATCATAATAAATCAAATCCATCCTTCTCATACAGTGTGCACCGGGTTAGCATATCTCTGTTTAAACAGAAGAAGAAAGGAACTGAGCAGTTTGCATTAGGATGCGTAAGCGCCAACTTGACTTACATAAGAGACCACCGAGCCATTTATTTGGTTGAGATATAGCATGCAATAACCCGTATCAAGGGAAATCAAAGTACAAGTTTTAACACTAGCAAGGGAGCTTTCACTGTGAATATGCTGTCTGAAGGAGGCAAAAACAAATGATATATTGGAAATTCAGGAAGCATCAAGACACGGCTCACTGAAAAAGAGTGAAAGAGATACATAAACAGCTAAATAAAAAGCACCGATAAGTCAACCATGAAGGCATAACTGCAGAGGTTACAAAATTCTACCTATGCTACAACGTTGCTTATACAGTAAGACATAAAGACTACTGTTGTGAAGATTTGAGCTAACCTCTATTCAGATCAAGCCATAAGGGTAAAAAAGGACCGACAGCCAAAAGAGGAAATAAAGGTTGGTAACAATCCTCCATTGACCTCATTAGGTTGTAGGGTAGTTCCAACCTAACAACTGGTGTGGTCCCTTGTGAGGTTGTACACACACACACACAAACACCGTTTACTACGTTTCCATTACATCCCATGAAACACAGAGGCAGAGGCAGAAACAGATGCAAGTGTATGCACATGTAATGTTGAGTGCCTGCCCCTTCTTTTTTGCTCACACACCTTAGATCTCTTACAATATAAGAAACTTGTATAAAAATACCCACATTTCCCTGGATTTGTCCTGGATTGTTTAATTAAACACATGAAAATATGTCACTTTGTTTCAAGGTGAATTTCTAACTGTATGTCATTAAATGGAGATTCAGAGCAGCTGCTTCTCACATTTCCACAGTGGGAAATAAGGTGCAACAAGTGTAAGTCTGCCAAAGGTCAGGTGGCCAGATGGATTGGCTGTAAAAACAGAAACTGTAATGGTGTCTTTTGGCGGTTGCACTTTATTTATTTACTCTCAAGCTGTTCTGTAATTACTGAGATGCGAAAGAACAAAAGCCCTATCTGCAGTTTCAAACACAAGAAATATTCAAGTGTTGGTACTTATTTCACTTCTTCCTATATACTACACATATTTAGTGTAATCACAAATACATCAAAAAGATACCCATTGATGGGTCTAACTAACTAGTATCTCAGACTCTTGGAATGTCTCACTGGCAGAAATAAGAGATGGCTGACATCAAGCAATCCTACAAGTCTAAAGGAAAGCACATTGTATCAGTTCAGAGTAGCTCAAGCCTAAGTACCAAATCCACATAGGCATGGGGGGTTCCTTCCATATAAGACCTAGTGGTACAGTGGTATTGATGACACAGAAAAATGCAAAACAAAGCAATCCTACTGAGAAACACAAACAATTAGCCACGATAGTGTACGGGAACATGTGACTATGTGTCAGATGTTCTCAAGTTCTCAAGGGTTGCACATCAAAATGTGGCTTATCTTGTGGGGTTCAAGTTCCAGTCTGACTAGCAACTGTTGGCCAACCAAACACAGTGGTTATTGATGAAGAGCAGAACAAGCAAGCACACAGTAAAATTTGAGCAAAGTGTCACGGTCTGATGAAAGGTATGAAAGGTGAAATCCAGAATCGTCCCATTAGTAACATGAATTACAAGGAAATAATGGGAGAAAGGCGAATTCTAGGAACAACATATTAGCTGTCTTTACAAAACGCCAAAACACCTAAGCAACACTTAGGTGTAAAACCTTTTTATCTAAGCAACACTTGCTTTTTTATTGCTATCATCACTCTTGAGGAAGTACTCCTTTAGAGTACTTTCTCAAGAGTGCTCTTTATACTATTTTACTTCTCCTTCTGTTAGGCACATGTAGACATATATTTTCTCATATAGTGAAATGGGGGCTTTCTAGTGCAATTCCAGGCCCATATCTTTTAATCTACAGTAGAATAAACCTGATTCACTAAATGAAGTGAGTGCAAACTTATTATGTACACAAACTAATAACATTTCTATGAAAATATTACTGAATGATGCCCAATGTCCCCAGTTTTCTACTGCTTACACAGTACAACAAAAACAAGAGCGGTCCAGTACTCCATTTATTTTTAATCCCCGCCTTAACTTATCTTAAAATGCTCAGTGTTTGATCACATTTTTTAGCAGCCACCAGTTATACCTTTGTTTTGCTGCAGTTTCATGCTGGGCGCAAAGCTAATCTAAGCTCGTCTGTTTTAAATAGCCGCCTATGGTTTTGTGCTCAGAGTTGGCGAAAACTATGGCAAGCAACCAAAATATCCATACCAGAAAACCAAGACAATGAGTTCAAAGCAACAGCAAGAATAATGAAATCAAAGGGCTGGTTTCAGTGAGATTGTTACTGCAGGCAACTGTTTACATAACCAGGACTGATCAATTAAAGTATTATAACCCCAGTACACTCAAAAAAATGAAACGTTGACTTTAATTAAAATTATTTTGTCAACAGGTTCCACGAAATTGGATTGTGTTAGTTTAAAGCAAAAGTCTTTAGGTCATCTAATTTAATAAACTTGCATTAAAGTAACACAATCCTTTTGAAGTGAGCCAATTTAATAAAACTACTTAGGATTAATTAACAAGATATATTTAAGACTACCTAAATCAAATTATGTTGTATGGACATAAATGAAGTATTTACAGGTTAGATAGATTAGATTCGTTTTGTCAACACATTTCTTATTTGTGGTATTTAAATGTTACATTTAAGTTAGATTAATTAAAATATTATATTTTCAGCAAACTTGTGCTATACTAGTTAGTTTTACATAAATCTATTTTGTCAACAGGTTCCACACAAATGAATTTAGTACAAGCAACTTATTTTTCTTGTTTCCTTTATTGACAAGACATTCATTTAACATTTCTTTAACAAAACAACAACTGCACCACACATTATTACCACATTAAGGTTATTAACTAATAGTATGCACACAGATGAGCATAAAAATAATGATTTTAAATTAAATGTCTCTGCCAGAAACAGAAGAAAAAACATTTAAGATCACATAGGTTGACCACAAAACCTTTAACAAAGCAAAACTGAACTGTTCACCTTAACAGCCACAGTCCTGGACCGCATCCCATGACAAATGTGTGAAAAACAGAATAAACGGGTTCCAGTCACCAGGTTAGATTTA
>VURO01021961.1:0-13639 GCA_015108175.1 Pelvicachromis taeniatus
CTGGAGGTCATTCTGTAGGGCACGAGCAGTGCTCAGCCTGTTCCGCCTTGCACAAAGGAGCAGGTATCGGTCCTGCTGATGGGTTGTGGACCTTCTACGGCCCTGTCCAGCTCTCCGAGAATAACAGCCAGTCTCCTGAAATCTCCTCCATGTTCTGGAGACTGTGTTGGGAGACACATTAAACCTTCTTGCTGCAGCACGTGTGGATGTGCCATCCTGGAGAAGTTGGACAACCTGTGCAACTTCTGTAGGGTTAAGGAATCGCCTCATACTGCCAGTAGGGATAATTACTCAAGCCAAAACTAGCACGAGTGGAAAACCAGCCAAAAAAGATCAAGAGGGGGAAACTTGCAATGACCTCCACATGTAAAACCAGTCCTGTTTTGAGGGTTTTCTAGTTGTTGCCACTTTAGTGCACCTGTCGTTAAGTCCATGAACACCAATACAGCTGAAAGTGATTGACAATGACCTCAGCTGTTTAACCAACCAGGAAATTATCCGACAGGTTTAATTGATTTCATGCCAGGCCCAATACAGTAAGTGTTCCTTTAATTTTTGTAAGCAGTGTATTTACTGAAAATACTAGTGATGGTAGTACAGTCTATGAATCATGTTTACAGAAAGTATCAAGTGTCATGGGATTTGGGGAAAACGATGTTGCATGGACTGGACAAAATGTCTCTACACTTAGTACTTGTTCATATAAAGAAGTAGGGAATTCCACCGCATCAAGGTATGTTTTACAATTTTCAAAGACAATAAGGAACCTTCAAAGTGAAGTATTACACCGACTTCAAATTCACCAACTGAAACAGTCTTTTGCAAGACAGCAGGTGTTAAAAATTGTTATATTTAATACTTTTGAGGACCACTTTAAACCCAACCCTGATGTCCACATCCCACCAGCTTGAAAATGATCCCCAAAACACTGACCTAAGCATTGTGGACTTGACACTTGTAAAGGTTTTTAAATTTACACTTAAGCAGGCTAATGTACCTCTTTAACCTACTTTTACCAATAGTTTTGTTTTGTTTGTAGTCCTCTTAGTAGCTTTACAATTTTATATGACAAATGTGACTCAACATTGTTTTGATTTGTTCATCAGTTAGTGTAGATGAAATCATTCACTTCAGCATGTGAACTCGCTCAACTGTGATTCGATGCTCTCCTGGTGGTAAAGCTTCCTGAGTGCGTGTATCAGATTGTCAGCCTTTTTAACACAAATAGCACAGCCTTAACTGCAGCTGCATTGCATGATGCAAATGCGCGGAGAAGAAATAGCGCTGTGTGCTGCACATTCTTGCAGTCATTTGACTAAAAACAAGGGACTAGTTCTTATTTTCAGCTTGTTGGACTTCAGATATTTTCTTTGTATAATACAATGTTTATGGTGATCCTCGGTACACCCTTCTCAATTTATTCACTCTGAAACAAGCCAACTTTCTTGTGATTGGGTGTGTGCATTATATGGCTTTACTAAGGATATCATTATTCACTGATGTCAGCAGGAGTCCAGAATAGAACAAACTCTTTGTAATGGAGCATTTAGAAAAGACGAATGTAGTCGTAAAGTAGTACGTTTACATTAATATAAAGCAGTAGTTCTTAACTACTTATTCAGAATACCTTCATAGCCCTCAGTATTTAGTCAATCAGGACAGAGTGAGTACTAAATTCTTTTATTAATATACACAAGTACAAAAAGCCATTACAAACATTGGTATGTAACAGTCTTAAAAAAAAACAACAAAAAAAAACAAGCTCACAGTAACTGTAATAATGCTTATATTCAATCAATTTTGCCTTGCAGAATCGAAAATAAAATTTCAAACTGCTTTGCTAAGGCATGAATCACAAAGGACCTTCTGGGTAACATTTCAGATGAAATATAACAAGTGTATGTGTGTGTACAAACAAAATGTGCATGATTGCATCTCAAGTTTATGACAGATAGTTCACAACGCACTAATCAAGTACAGCACTAATGTCAAGTGTAGGACACGGCTTATTGTTTGGTAAACCGTATGGTCCCGTTTCATTAGGAAGGTTCATGATTAGTTAAAGTAAACATGTACACAAAGCAATTCACAAAACATTCCTTTCCAGCAAGTTGTGTAAACTGGGTCCTGTGAATCACTTTTCAGACTTTTGTTTCTAGATTAAGGCTCAGCAACATTAGACAGCAAAGGAAAAAAACAAAGAAAGTACTACAAACTGTCATAAACTATTTTAAATAATCTCAAATATTAGTTTAAAAAGAAGAATGGAAAAGTCACCATCACGATCTCCCTTCCCTCACAGAGGGAAACAAAACAACTGTTTAGGGTCAAGAGAGGCCCTAGTGCAGTAAAGCCAACAGCGTCAAGCGCAAACACTTGCTTTCAGAGTACTGAACAAGTAACACAAGGGTTTAAGTGCAACACCACGTTCTGACCGTAAAGATGGTGAACTCATAGTTCTTTATGTGTACTTGTTTTTCTTGCTGTAAACTGAATACATGTAGCAGCTAGGTCTTCTACCAGGTCCCATGCATAGTTGGTCAGCAAGATGATATGGTCTCATGGTCCTAAGAGGCGCAGGGGTGAGTTGTCAAGGATGTATTCACCAACACCAACAAAGTACATAACCTGTGCAATTCCAAACAGAGGTGCGATGACCAGAGCCCGGCAGCCGGCACCTTTCAGGAATGCTGAGGGCCCCTCCTTCTGCATTATTTTACTGTCAAAGCAGAGGAAAAGATTTATTCATAGACACAAAGGAAGGGGGAAAAAAAAGAAGTGCAATTTACACATTTGTAAAAATGATTCACCGTCATACCTTACACAATCCACCACTCCACTGTAAGTCTCCTCACTAGCCCCTTTGTTCAATGACTGCAGTCTGGTCTTCACCACTGGAAGGAGTGAGGGTTTGTTTTTTTTTTTTTAATTCCAGTGTTGCAAAGAATACTCAACAGGAGACAACTGGGTGTTCAAACAAAACTCACCATCGCAGGGGTTAACAGCCACCGCAGCAGTGGATCCTGCAGCACAGCCTGATAGGAAGGCCCAATAGAAGGGTGACGACGCCTCAGGACTGGGTTTTCCCAGGCGATTCAGGTTAGCAAACAATGGGAAGTAAACAATAGAAAAGGGGACATCTCTGGAAGAAAGTAAAAACATTTTCAGACCAAAAACCTGCTACAAAGTTTCACTGCAATGTCAGGTTCACACAGTTTCTCATGAGGACGGTAAAGGTGATTTACCTCATCAGTGTGGCCCCCAGACCTTTGTAGAGCCCCTGGATGCCCTGCGTCTGGATGAGGTCTTTTGCGATTTGAGTAGCCGACACAGCTCTTGGTGCAGAAATGACCATGCCCGAATTGTAGGAGCGACTGAGCACGGCATTAGTGACCACAAGCTTTGTGGGAGTCATCATGACTGGTTTCTGTTGTTGGGCCGCTGTGCAAGGAAAAAAACAAAAAAAAAACCACACACATAAGATATATAATTATAAATGAGGAAGGCAGCTATAAGTGTAAATCACCGACACCGATGCATTTGAAATGGGCTTTTCTTGCTTCTTACCAAGTCTGCCTGCATCCTGTAGTTGTATCTTGAGCATTTCCATGGGGGTAGTAACAATGACCTGGCACATGCCTGCACCACAGCCTGCCAGCATCTCTTTGAACACTGTCAGCCCCTTTCTGTTAAAAGGTCAGACATATTTTAAGTAAACCACCTTTAAAAAAAAAAAAATAAATAAATAAAAATACTGCCCAGTATTTTTATTTTTGCTTACCCATCTTTGGCAAGGTGGTGCCGGAAGAAGTCATTGGCTGCCAGCTTGATTGCCTTCTCAGGGGTTACCAAGGTGAGATTTACAGCAGCACCTGAGGAAAAAAAAACCCCAAATAGTTAGCACTGAAGACACAATCTAGTTTTCCATTCAGCACATGTACAAAAACATTCCCCGCCACTATGATTACAACATGAATGTAAAGAGTTAACTTTACAGTTAATTTACACACAGACAAGACATATACTCAATTGAGCTAAGTAATAATTTTGGAGGGGGATTATGTCAATTAAAAACAAAAGAAATAAGAGAATGTAAATAAAATACCAGGAGGAAAATGAGAAACAAGCATAACAAGACAACATAAGCAACAATAGGGCGATGAAGATCCAGAGGAAGATGCAAACATGAAATCTATGAAGTAAACAGAGTCGGGGTGTGACAACAAGGAACACTGTGTAGAGAAGGCTTCAAGAAAGGAAACGTGTGTAAGTGACAGGCTGCATGTCAGTGAGTAGGTTAGTGATGACAGATAACATAAATAAATGTTAGAGAAAGGACAGACTGAATCCTTGACTTGTGTAAAGACTTTGAGCAAACTTAAATGTTCTGTGGGACAGCAGATTTAATAAAAAAATAAATAAATCTTTAGTTCACCACAGATTTGTTTGCAAGATCAACCAAAGTCTGCAAAGACACAATTCATAGTCTGGAAAACAACAATTATCCAAAAGTGGACAGGACAGCAAGAAGACAGCAAAGTAGTTACTGACAAGTCAAATTACAGAACAAATAGATGGCAAAACAAAAACTTGAGCCTAGAGTTTTAAATAGAGCAATATTGTAAGAACCATTTAATGATTTGCCTCCAGCGTGGCTGCGCCTTATCGGCTAGCCTTCAATATCCCAGGGGGACCCAAGTCTGTAATATGAAAAACACAGATGCAAACAAACATTCCTCACAGAGACAGAGACCCAAACTAAAAGGTCTCCAATTTCTTTGCAGACCTTATGTTTCCTTTTCTATAAGTGATGCACTAATAATGAAAGTATGTGCTCTCCTTTAACAAGTGCAATAGTACATACCTATACTTGTACACAGTGAATGTAATACTTTACAATTTGACAAAATCTCCTTTACAAGTAGACTAACCACATTTTTAAGATATACAAAGCATCCAAATACAGCTAAAATGCAGTCTCTCAGTACTTGTTAAAACAACAAGTGTAATTTAATCCTCTTGCAGAACTTCTACCTCTGCTATCCTACTGCTTCTTAATATTCAAATATGTACAAGCCTTACCTCTGTACATTCCAAAGTATCCCTCTGATCGAACTGTCTTGACAAGGCAGTCCATCCTACAGAACAAGAAAGCAAGGTAAATATTACCGGTGTGCCAAAACACACCAATAGTTCATTGAGGGAACAGGGGCTGGACTAAGAAAATGGAAGTGTCATATGAGAACACAGTTCAGTAAATTTCCACTCTATGAAGCCATGCAAAGTGAGTAAAATGACCTCATTGGAGAGGAATTTCTTAAAACCTACGTAGACATTACAAGTCAATGCACAGGTGTCAATGTGAGATCAGTATGAATAGCACCGGCTTAAACCAGGGCGTGGTTGGTATAATACCTAGAGGTTGTGTGTTGCTAAAGTCAACATTAAGCAGAAATACTCACATGCTTTTGTAGACCTGCTGACCTCGTCTCTGATTCTGCAGCCTGGTTTTTGCCAAGTCGATGGGGAAGACACAAGTAACCCCAACAATGCCAGCAATGCCGCCATTAATGAGTTTGGCTGGGAGGCTAAAAAGAGACAGCAAAAAAATTATGTCACAACTTTAATGATGATGAGTTATTCTTATAATTTTGAAAGACAGCCTAAGATTATATGCTGTTTAGAATGCTAAAAGCTATACTCCAAATAATAATAATCACTTTACAATTAAATGAAACACAAAAGCAGAAAATCATGCCAAAAGAAGTCACTGTGATTGTCTAATCATTATGAAATATGAAAACATATATACCAATATACTACATATACACAGAATGAAACAATGTATGAAGCTGACCTGATCTGCTGCTGAGACATGACGGCTTTGAAACAAGTGCCAAAGGAAGATGATGATGTAGGTTCAGGTGTTCTTCAGTGAAGTGAATGAGTAGAGTCCTAGACAGAGAAAGTAAAGGGAGTTACTTAGTAGGTTTCCAAGTAGTCACAGACTTACAGAGAAGCTTATCCCACCCACGAGGGACTTCAGGTTATCTATGTGCCTCACAGTCACAAGGCCATGATGCAGCGGATGTGCTATACTTGCACTATGAGTAGTGCAACCCGTGGGCGTGTATAAGCTCACATACCAGCACCCCATATATGGGCGTAACCATAATTCATAGAGTTAAGATTCAAATCTGGCGGCTACTGCTGAATTTCTAAGCAACTCTTTCTGCAGGCACTGAATATGGACTCTTTCGTTTTAATGTGAGTTACGAGAGATAAAATCTATGAAAATCAATGATATGGAGTTTCCATGCAAATATATCCCTCAACCGATTCATTGCATTAACAAAAAACAAAAAAAAACTGCACTCTCCAATGAAGTTTATACTATTTATAATACATACTTTGGGGAAAAAAAGAGCTTGACTTCCGCTTTGTTTTCAGTTCAAAACAAAGAAAGTGGCTTTTGAAAGCTACTGTCATTGAGACGCCCATTCATTCACCCACATTGTGAGAAATAATGAACAAACTTGAGATAAAGAGCGAAAAAAGGAATTTAAAACCATTTCTAAACTAATTAAATATAAATTAATACACCTCCACTTACCAAATAAATGATATCGCAGTAGTTTTAATGTAATTGTCTCTTGTGAATAGTCGGTACTTCTGTCTCTTCCGCTGGTTGACTTGCTAATATAGTTGAGGGGCAGAGTGACTGGAATTTTCCACTGGCTTTTTTAATGGGGGTGGAGCTTATCTGACTGGCGCTTGACTTAAAGCCAATGACGAGTCACTTTATTTTGATTGGAAGGTAGGTCCATCAATCATTGACTGTTTCACCAATCACAGTTTTACACTGCTTAAGCCCAAGAAGAAAGAAGGTATTGTTCTTCAAGTTTAAACATTCAGTTTGATAGACACAAAATCGTACTGTTAAATTTATTCAAAACTGTTTTTTGTTGGGAAAGATTAGCCCATTCTTGGTAAAGAAGTCCTTTACCATTTCTCAGAATAATCACAAGTTAAAACTGGATTAATCCCATTAAAATAAACATGGCTTTTGAGATCTGTGAAATGTGCTGTCCGGCTCCACTGCTAATGGTGTTATTCTATTCGATTCTATTCGATTCTACTCTATTCTAGCACCTAGAGGCAACTGGTGCTTATTTAAATGACTGAACTTGTTTTTATTCAATCACAATTAGCCACTGTTTTCTGATTAACAGATCAAGATGTTGAATACAAAACACATCATTAGTCCATAAAATATAATGAATTATTTATAAAAGCTCATGCACTGAAATATTTATAAATTCTGCTTTCTATTTTCAACTATTACCACTCACAGTGAGGATTTTCTCATTACTCCCCTTCAGCAAGACAGCTGTGGGTGAGAAAATGTACGCCTTTCTCTTATCAGTCGTAGAATAGGTTGACCCATGCTTTAATGAGCAGAAGTCTGACTGTGTGCAGCCGCATGAATCGGATACATAGACATTTTTATGGTAAAAACAAAACAAAACATGGTCTTATAGTTTAAATGAGGAACAAAAGGCAGCATATCAAATTACTCAAAGGAATGTTTCCTGGTTTAGTCAGAGCATCTAGTACACTCTACAGACAAGGCTTCAGGTTTTCACAATGTATGTTTTAACCATATAATTTGGAAAATTCTGGAGTGAAAGATCTAGATGGAGGCTTTAAGGTGTAGACACATTCCAAAAACCAGGAAGTCATTTACTTCTGACACAAAGAGCCAAATAATTTCATAATAGTGGGACAAGCGATGATCTCTTTCATAACCACCATATAGTCATTTTTTTCTGCTCACTGTTTACTGTAATAACTTGTAACAGCATGCCCTAGTGATGAGCATCTGGTCACTCACTGTTGTTAAAAAAAATGTGAAGTTGAATCAGACATATTAGCGTTTTTGAAACAAATAAAAATAATGTTCCAGAGGAACTGTCATGTAGAAAACCACAATTTTTTATACAGGCAACATGAAACTATATTATAAGAATCTCCAAAGAAAAGTCAGGGGGCTCAGTATGGCATGAAGTATGGCATGAATAAAGATATTTCACAGAATGAGTAGAAAGTAATTTTAGAAATAGAAGTAAGTTTAGAATAGAGGAGCGAGTCACTGGAAAAGGTCATTAGGACAAATCATAATGCTTTCTTTCATCATGCTCAAAACAGACAAATTAAGATAAAAAGATGATAAAGACAACATCCCATAAACCCATTTCTGCAGAGTGACTGATTCTACAAACCTTGCAAACTACTTTTACACTAAACTGAAGTGGTTTGGCAAGCAGCCCAACCACCAATGACTTTTCCTGGACCCACTGGTGATTCCATTGCTACAAAAAGTTCTCACATTTTTATCTAACTGAATAAACACAAGACATGCAAAACGTTATGGTTTGTCTGAATGAAAGCTTAATCGCTATGTGCACAACATAGCTGGTTCCTTTGGAATGCTGACAGAGGCAAATTCCATGCTTTTATCCGTTAGCGTATTCACGTTTTCAAAACTACACAACAAACTACACACCACTACAAAATTTCAGCCAAGCACATCAGACCATTGTGCCATACCAGACTGATTATGCTGGAGTCATGTCTGGTCAAATTTTAATACTAACATAAAGAATATTAACTCTATGTGATAAAAAAAAAATCATTTTACCTTCTCAACACATGAAATGGGGGGGGCATGTGTAGCGTAATATTTCATATTTAGTGACAAAGTCAGGACATTGCAATGCCTCATCCCAGAATGGATAACACTCCGCCATTTTGTCAGCTGACTTTTTGCAAGGTTAAACAGAGTATCGGGTTGTGAGACGCTGTACAAGCTCACAGCCGACTAGTGGCTCAGAAACATCTGTGTCATTGTTGTGTAAACTTGTCCTACTTCCGTGTTTTCCCTTAGTAGATATAAGAGGGTCATATCCTGTTCTTCCCCCAAAATTTAACATGGCTCAAGGTTACTTCAAGGTTCGAAACGTCATAAATCATGTCAACCATTAGTGTAGTTAAACTTCTTATAAGGGGTTATGTGACGACTGAAAGTGAGAAAGGTCTTTAAATCAGACGTTTTGTTGGTTTTTAGGTCACAGGACTTGTTTTGTAGTTCATGTTATACTCCCTTCTGTTTAAAATGTTGTAAAGTGTTAAAATCAGTGAGGACTGCAGAGTCAATTAAAAAATAACACCCTCTATCAATGCAATGACATTTTAAACAGAGGCTGTCAAAAAAAATGAGAAATCCTGTTATATATGTAAAACCCGTATAAAATATAAGATCACGAAAGAGAAATGTCATAGAGCACCCACATGAAAGACTTATCATGCAATCTCACACTCTGAATGGCTGAACTATAAATAAGCTGCAGCTGTTATCCAAAATTCCCACTGTGCACTGGAAACTACACATATATAAACACTGCATCAAACTCATAGTTACAGTCGACAAAGTCACACATGAAGTTTGATTTTGTTGAGTCTTCTAGTTACATTGTGTCCAAAAATCTAGTAACGTAGTTTAACAATCTCAAGGACAAGACATTTAACCATTGTCGCTATAAAAATGTCAATAAAAACAGAGTGGAAGAGTTTGCAAATCTTTTAAAGGTGACAATATTTTTGTTTAATAATTAAAATGGTTTTAGTGGGTCAATGGTCCGGACTGGAGGGTTACCACTTTAGCATCCAGTCTTTTCTTTCATTAAGCCATTCTTCTGGAACATATGTAGAGTCTGTTTTTGATTTGTTTTGTTTCAGCTTACCCTGAAAAAGACTTGATGTTAAGACATTGTTCCAAGACCTGTATGAGCGTTGAGTAATAATGGTGCCTGAACTGGATAAGAGTTTTCCACTTTTACTTGGGGAAAACTCCAAGTGTCTGTCTTTTTATTCCCAATTGTGTTACAAATTAACCTCAACTGTTTTTAGAGGTTTCCTAAAGTGATCACCATCAGCTTCCTTAAAACAATAACAAATAGTCGACATGCTTTCTTTTGAATATTTTTAGTTAAATATGAGCTTTAAATGATTTGTAAATCATCACATTGTTTTGGGCGACATTTAACACAATGTCACAGGTTTTTTTTTTAGAAACAGAGTTTTAGTTGTGTCAACAGTCTTCCAGAATGACAATCAAGGTAAATATAGTCTGTGATGTTGTGGAGTGTCATGGCCTTGTGTAGTAAACAGAAAGCTATAGTCCTGCACAGGATGTGATTAAGTCAAGCACTGCTTAGTCAGAGAGCTATTTAGAGACTTTAATTCAGTTGTAATCAGACTGCCCTTTTCCAAGTAAGCAGAATAAATCTGAGAGTCACGCTCACAAGAGAGTTCAAACGAATACATAATGATGCTGTAAACAGAAAAAATGCACTAGGATCAACCCTCGGTGTAAAGTTAGAAGTAAACCTGCAGAACAGACATATTGGCTAACAAAGGCACAATTTAAAAAGCTGGTACAACTGGGAACAGTACAGATCTGACAGTAAAGGATGACGCTTGTCTTTCCTCAGAACATTGATGTTTTGTACCTCCAACAACTAAAACAGACATTATGGGAACAAGAACATGTTAGTTAAAAAGGGATAATGTAGTTGCTGTGGCCAGGATATGGGTAGATATGCCTAACTGGCTTGGTACACTTAGTTCCATCCATGCTGGCTCTGTGTGCGCACTCATCAGTGTCAGTCCTGCAAGCACCGCAGTGGCAGCTGAGAGCCACAGGGTAGGTGAAGACAGGGTTGGCTTCAATTGGACAACCAGGCAGAATAGCAGTGTGGTATTCAACCTTATCATAGGTGCAGCCCCTCTGGACAAGGAAGCGTGGGCCAAGAATATCCCTCATGTTGCTGTCCTGGTTATCACATATAAGCACAGGGATCAAACTAAACAAATTATCGTTACATAGAATCTAGATTTCGAATAAAATTGGGGGAAAAAGTGCTCCAAATATTTGTTTATGTGACTATATATCTTAAAGTCTGATGACATTGGCTAAAAACAAGTGTGTCTTGACATGTATTTATGTATGCCCAAATATTCAGCATGTTGGTAGTCAAATATTTGCAATGGATGAATTATGAAGGGCCTTATAGTGAACCTTTTTTGCAAAATTTTGTAAAATTTACAACATTAAAACCACAAAGGAAATTGTATGCTTTCGTTTCAATGTAACGCCCATCCAACAGCCAAATAATGTCTCCAAAACATACAAATAAAACTATGGAAAAATATGCTAAAATGACATATTCTTACTACCTTTTAGATATCTCTTTCTAATATTTTGTTTCATATTTATTTGCATACAGTTTTGTTGAACTTTTTGATGTGGAAAAATGATTATTTACTAAGCACTGAATGCCATCTTCCAGTAGACATGTAGACTGTGTTCTTTTTAGACATACATACCCTCGAGTAGCAAAATCCCATGCAGATGGTTGTGTTTATTGCCACACAGAACTCACAGTCTGGCTTTTCCACATACAGGGTGAAATCAGTGGGTAAACACATGGGGACAGCAGGGCTAAACATCAGAAAAAAGAGCCAGCAAGTGAACACTGTAGCCTCCATGTTATGTATCTCAGTCAACCTATTTTGGTCCTGTATGGGAAGAAATGGTAAAGAGACCAGTCAACAACATACAAGAGAGATTAGATGTTTGGTTTATTTAATATTATTTTCTTACCCTCTGTATGCGTGAATCCCCTGCTTGATAGATGTGGGCACTTGCAGGCCTAATGATGCTCTGAGGCCAACCATCTCTGCTAAGCAGTATTTATACAAACATATCTTAATCTACCTTTACATAAACTACATGTTATCTATCTGTGACAAAAACAATCTGTTGAATTTTCAGTCCATTATGTGAATTACATGAATTATGATCTCCTTGGTAAACAAATTTCATGCATTAGCCATGTGCTTCTGTGCAAAGTAGTCTAAGCTAGTGTACACTAGATGTCACAAAACACACAAAAGCCCATTTTCTGCTTTAATGAATGCATTGTTTATTAGGGGGGCCATTCAAATTTTAACCCGAGGATGTACTTTCTTTACCAAACAAGCCAATCTGTTACTCATTTGTGTAAAAATTAACTTGAAAACTTCTTATAATGCAGAGTTGCACACCCGCTGTGTTAAAGTGACACCAAAGGACATACAACAATGTGAGCAAGTCAAAACACACAACAGTCAAACAGGTTTGTATATTACATGATTTGGTAGAACTAAAAAAAAAGTTATTGTAAATGCAAGATAGAGAGAATGAATTCCTGACAATAATGTTTTTAAAAAAAGGAAGAGTACAACTCTCCACCTACCCTTTGTGTCTTCAGTTTAATGATTGTCAAACATAGTCAAACTCTCAGACACATTAAGTGATTGTTGTGAACCGTGCAAATATTTGAATGCCATTGTTGAGTTTGTGTTTATCTGTAGGATGCATACAAATACGCAAATACAAAAAAAATCAGAGCAGGAGCTGGATATACAGATTTTTTATGTCAAAGGATTTCTTATAGTAAAAGTTACCTTTAAAAATATGGCTAACCTGCTATCATCATTTAGTTTATCAGTGACTAGGAATATTATTCACAAAATGACTGACAATTTAAACAGTATAATAAACTTTTAGCTTCCACCTTAAGTGGATCATTTTGTTTACCCGTCTGTTGTTCAATTGCACATACATAAGCAGTGCATTTTAAATAAACTTTTTAACATTTTTTTTTTACAGTAACTGATTCTCTCAAGAAGAATGTCTTGAATGAAGCCATCCATTAAACAGCTAATATTTAATGAACTAGCATTAAGGTCCAGGGCAAATGATTACACTTACTTTTTCTCTCTAGTCTGCAGTATTTTTTGCTGTAGCCATACTTTCCCCTGACACTTAGCTATGCGACTTTTGTGCTTTTCTATGCATTGCTGGGGAGATTATCTAATTCTGAAATGCTTAGTAAGGCATTAGCAATCACATATGACGTGTGGCAAATATAACACAATGTCATCTTAGGAGTAGTAATAAAATCCTAAAAAATTAATTAGTCCCTCCTCTTGAAATTCCTAATACACCCAATAAATACTGAGTAACCTTTAGTTGCACACAGACTCCTCATAGGTGTGTCAACATGTCATTTCCTTTTTAATAAGGAGTCATAAGAAGTCAAGACGCCATAATAACATAAAATCTGTTAATTTTCTGTCTGAGAAGAATACAAGACACATCAGAGGCTCATCCGCTTTTACAATCAGTAAAATTATAGAAGGCTTTACTACCCAGTGGCCTTGATGGATTATTAACTAAAGTGAACTAATCTTTATAGTCACTAGGAACCACCAGTGTGGACCAGATGTCTGTCAATGGCAAGCGCGATAGCTGAACCACCTCGTTGTTCTCATCCATCGAAGAAAGCTTTGTGATAGTTAAAGTGACTAAACTGGAAACAGTAGAAGACTAAAATCAAAAAAACTTTTGTAAAATCTGTTGAGGTCGCGGATCTAAGTTTTTGACAATTGATTCTAAAGTGCACTGCATGTCAACGGGATTTAAGGACAATTTTAGGATCATTTAAAGGGGAAGGACAAGATTTGCAAGTCT
>VURO01021961.1:13659-34381 GCA_015108175.1 Pelvicachromis taeniatus
GATAGTTAAAGTGACTAAACTGGAAACAGTAGAAGACTAAAATCAAAAAAACTTTTGTAAAATCTGTTGAGGTCAAAGAAAAACTTTTCCACCGTGCAGCGGATCTAAGTTTTTGACAATTGATTCTAAAGTGCACTGCATGTCAACGGGATTTAAGGACAATTTTAGGATCATTTAAAGGGGAAGGACAAGATTTGCAAGTCTGTATGTTACTGAATTTTGACTGAATCTCAATATTGTGTATGTCAAGGGAAGACACTTTACTTTCCCTGCTGAATTAACCATGGTGGGTACAGGAGGTCCAGTGGCAACTTTCTCTGTGTGGGATTACGTGGTATTTGCTGGAATAATTCTGGTAGCAGCTGGCATTGGCCTATTCCAGGCCATCCGAGGTCGCAAGGAGACCAGCAGCGAGGAATTCTTATTGGGTGGACGGCAAATGACAGCTGTGCCAGTTGCCATGTCGCTCACTGCCAGCTTTATGTCTGGCATCACAGTCATTGGTACACCTGCTGAGGCCTACCGGTTTGGATCTGCCTTCTGGCTCTTTGGCTTTGCCTATGCTATCATGTCTGCAATCACTGCTGAGATTTTTGTTCCTCTTTTCTACCGACTGGGGATCACCAGTGCCTATGAGGTAGGGAGATGGTACAAACGCTAGTGGACAGATGAAACAGGAAATAGCTTAAAATGCAAAAGATCAGTAAAGAAAACAACAAAAATACAGTACTTTTTAACTTGGTGCTGGTTAATGAAGGTTACTCATTACACGTTACGTGTCTTAAAATTCATTCCAACATAGTATGCATAGCTATATCCAAGTTGTATAAAAAAGAATTAGAGGAAAAATAGACAAAAAACAAGTTAAATAAAAAAGATAATCTACAAAAAAGTACACAGTACAGCACTATACTAAAATTGTGTACCAAAAGATCCTTTTACTGATATCCAGGTTTCTTTTTCTTTTCTAGTACCTGGAGATGCGATTCAGCCGCCCTATTCGGATAATCGGGACATCAATGTACATCATTCAGACGGTAATAAAATATTAATAAATATAGGATCAGTTGCTTTATCTATTTTGACTATTAAAACTGGAATTATCAAGGAATAAAAAGTTGAGCAAACACCAATGGTTAAAATGGTAAAGGTAAAATGATAAACAGCACCTGCTCTTTTTTTCTTTTTGACTATATGTAACACTGGTTCTCCATACCAGTTCCAAGAAAGCATTAATATAAAATACATGCTTGTTGTTTTTCCATGTAATTAACTAATTGTGACATTTGTCCTCAGGCTCTGTACACCGGTTTAGTCATCTATGCTCCAGCTCTTGCTCTAAATCAAAGTAAGTTGAACACAAAAGCTCATAAAACATCTTGATAAACATACGGCTTTTAGTTTTAAGCCTCACTAAACTATCACCTGCTCATACAGCTTCTACTTCTTCTCACTGTAACTTTAGTCCCGAGTTAATATACTAATTATTCTTTCTTGCTTATCCTACGTAAAGCTGAATCTAGAAAAAAAAAAAGGAGATTGTGGTTTCAGATAAACAAACAAAAAAAAATGCATATTTACAATGAATTTGAATTTAGACAGAGCCATAATGAAGCTTATTTCTTACTACTCAGTCACTGGACTGGATCTGTGGGGAGTGCTGGTGGCTACGGGAGCGGTGTGCATCATCTACTGCACTCTGGTTGGTACAGTCTAATCTAAAAAAGCATTGTATTTATTTAATTGGGTGCTTTAGACAAGCATAAACTGAAACCGTTGTCATGCCAAAGCATGCTTTCAGTTCCAATGATAAACTTTTTGGTTCGTTGAGGTTTTAATAACCAGTTTTACACTTGCATATGAATAAAATTGAAGGTAGTGGCTCCTTGATAATTAATAGTTGTAGACATCTGAACATTATTATGAATCATACCAAAGAATCAGTTCGACAGATTCTGCTAAAACCTTGGCAATATGAAGCTTACTCTAACATGAATGTTTTCTTCAGGGTGGTCTGAAAGCAGTAATCTGGACAGATGTGCTGCAGATGGTAGTCATGCTGGCAGGTTTTGTGGCTGTTATAGCTAGAGGAGCTGTACTGCAGGGAGGCCTGACAAAGATTTGGGAAGATGCTGGTGAAGGAGGTCGTCTAAAAGCTTTTGAGTAAGTACACAAGCAGACTGATGTCTAATAGTGAGTGAGCTTATTTTTAAATAAAACCTGGGCCCAAAACTGTTTTGAATCACACAAACTGTGATAACTAATTCCAAGGAAATTAACCAAAAACATTTTTGCAACCTAAAATAAATATCATGGATGGGAATCCTGATAATTAGCTTCTATACGCCATTCCACTTTAGAGGTTTGCGTTGCTGAAGTCCTGAAAGTTAACCTTCAGTATATTTTGTTTTTGACATTTGTACCACAGTTTTGATCCAGATCCCCTGAAACGACATACTTTCTGGAGCATAGTAGTTGGCGGTAGCATTATGTGGGTGTCAATCTACTCGATCAACCAGTCCCAGGTGCAGCGTTATATCTCCTGCAAAACCCTGCGACATGCCAAGATGTGAGCATTCCTGTAATTCAATACAAACAGTACACTGCTGAGTCTGAGCAAAGTTTTCTGTGCTGACATGTCTTTTTTAATTTTTCAGGTCCCTGTATGTGAATATGGTTGGCTTGTTGGTAACTGTGACTCTGGCTGTGTTTTCTGGTCTCACCATGTACTCCATTTACAAGGATTGTGATCCGCTATCAAACGGTGATGTCGGCACCCCTGACCAAGTAAGTACACCTGCAGTTTTCTCTTTACTCAGCACCACCTCTCATTTTCTTGTGCAACAAAGCATTATGTGTAACAAAACATGGGCTATATTTATCAACCAGCTGTTCCCTTACCTTGTCATGGATATTCTGGCAGACTACCCCGGAATTCCAGGCCTGTTTGTGGCTGCAGCATATAGTGGTACCCTGAGGTGAGAGCCTTAGACAAGAAAAAACATGTTTTGTTAGAGCTGTGCAGGTAACATGAGCAGATAAATTAAGATTCCAAGAAAAGAATGAACCGTGTTTTGAGGCTGCCAGTGAAAGGGTCACATTATCTTTCCACTTAGTAGTGAACAGGAAGATATTTTTGCATTTGCATTCTAGACAAAGATAACAAAGCGCCATCTGTTACCTGAAACTAGACTTCTCTATGTGTAATCAGCATTTTAAATGCATCAGCCTGACTGTTGTGCTTCAAGTCTAAAAGCTTACCTTGGCATATTTTTCAGCACAGTGTCTTCCAGCATTAACGCCCTAGTTGCTGTCACCGTAGAAGACTTTATTCTACCGGTGTACAAAAACCTCACAGAGAAGCAAGTCAGCTGGATTAACATGGGCTTGAGTAAGTTGTACAAACAAAAAATTTCCAAAGTACCCCAAAAATGAACATATATTGAAAACCGCCTTGAGGCAACAGTTGTTGTTATGTGGTGCTATATAAATAAAAATGAATTGAATTGAAGACAGTGAATAAAAGAATGACTAACTGCAACCTTTTTCTTTAAAAGCTTCAATGTGTCGTTAATAACACAACTTAATAATAAGACTTCACGGCTCATTGTTTTTAAGCAATCGTTAACAGCTGTTGTGACTCCTATTTACCCAGACCATTTGAGCTTACAAGATAGCAAGTGACATCACGATAACCATCTTATCTTGCTATTCTTGGCAACTGATTCAAGTATTACCATCGCCACCATATAAGTTATGACATGATTAGAAATATATCATAGATAGCAATTTGAGCCTGCATGATACCTTTGAACAAAGGGTATCTTGTCAATTCAGCAAATATATGAATCATTAAAACACAATTGTTAATATTTTTATATTAACAGACCTAACAGGACAGTTAGTACTGCAGTACTTATTCTTGGAAACTGTAATTCGGGTGTGGCTCATTCATTTTCTGTGAAAACACTTTTGCATCAAACACTGCATATCTTTTTCTTCTTTATGTATTAAAGACAGTTTTTATTATGGCTCACTGTTTTTGCACAAGGTAACAATGATCTTGTTCATTTTAGTGCTAAATCATTTATAGTATAAAAAGTGAAAAGAAAACATTTCTGGGCTCATGTTCCCCTTTGCACACTTTTTTTTTTAGAGTCCATAGGTAACATAAATTGAACTATGTGTGAAAAACAAAACAAAAACAGAAACATGTGCTTTTTACACATATGAAGACTTTTTAAAAATTACACTGATCCAAAAAAGCAAAATCCTGCAAGTATAAACTCAGAAAAAAGTCTTGAAAATTGTGTAAAACACATTGCCTATCTGAAATGAATTTGCACTGCTGAATTTGCAATGCTTTAATCCTTGTTGTTTATATTCGTCTACTCTTAGGCGTTTTCTTTGGAGGCGTGTGCATTGGAATGGCTGGAGTAGCGTCTATGATGGGAAGCGTTCTGCAGGTAATCTGAATCATCATGAACAAAAACTCCTGCAATCATTTATTGCTCTACAGCTTCACCATGAGGTGAAGGTTACAAACTACAGGGCAAACTGCTTTCTTTTCTTTTCAGGCCGCTCTGTCCATATTTGGCATGATAAGCGGACCGCTCCTTGGTCTCTATCTATTGGGCATGTTGTTTCGCACATCAAATTCAACAGTGAGTATTTCCTTGCACTCAGACTTCCACTAGCGCAACAGCACAATCTGACAACACATAAAAAATGTTGCTAAAGAAATACAAATGTGACGTCCTCAAGAAAGTAGTTCACGGTGTTCATATTTACTTTTCAGGGAGGACTTGTGGGGATGATTATTGGTCTACTGTTGACTCTGTGGGTGGGGATCGGAGGCCAGCTTTACCCACCGACAGCTGAAAAGACAAATCCTCTTCCACTCACCACTGCAGGCTGCAACAACACAATAGGCCAAAACTATACAACAATAACTCCGTGGACCAGTCCAGTGACTCTGACCCCAGAGCCTGAGTGAGTCATTTTACATAAAAGACTGACACAAAACCTTCTTCTGCTACTCAATAACATGGTAAAAAATTATAGTAAACTTTTATTTAACAAAAAAAAAAGTTTAATAGCTGACACATAATTAAACTGGCTCAATTACAAATGTACAAACTTCTCTGAAAACACCTGTCACAGTAAGACAAATCAGGTTTGAACCAACCTCTAAAACCTCTTACCTGTAATGTAGGATTTTTTGCAAGCATTTTCTTATGCTTTAAATAAAACATAAATTGTTATATATTGTCTAAGTATATTAATATTAGTGATTTTTTTTTTTTTTCATTTCAGTTATAGGCCTCCTTTAGCAGACACCTGGTACTCTCTGTCGTATGTCTACTTTTCTCTGTTGGGCACTCTGACCACAATCGTGTCTGGCCTGCTTGTGAGCATGATCACAGGTGAGATATTACTTCTTAGCCTTTACTTTCACTGCAGAAATCTAATCCATAATATTATGGCATTCCACTGTTATATCAAAACAAGGATTCAATCAAGAGAGTATGTATTTTTTAAATACATATACATACAGGTGGACGTAAGCAAGACAAGCTGAGCTCAAAGCTGTTTGTGAGGAAGGATGACTTAATCTGCTTCAGCTGGTGCAAGAAATCAAAGGTATGATGCTGACCCCTAACAAACAAAGGAAGAATATATCAACAACCCTCTTCAAAATAAACAAAAAAATGTTTTTTTTTTATAAATATAATATGTTTTTAACCCAATACAGGAATCAGACATCACAGAAAAGCCTTCAGTAAACATTCACATGGGAGCTGACAACCCAGCATTCAAAGAAGACGACGTGATGAGCAAAGATGTTGAAAAATACACAAAACTGTAATGTTAGTCTGTCAATGTTTTGGGGACATTTTAATTAAATTTAAGAAAATATATACGCACACACATAAAGCACAAGCAAAACCCCATTATTAGCATCTGATGATAATGGGATGGTATTTATATTGATACTAATCACATGTGGAAAATCTAAAATTGAATGACTCAACAAATCATTGTATTTATGTTACTAATCTCAGTATTTCAACAAGACAAAAACAGTGTATTTAATACTATGTCAGAAAAAGACATTTTTGTTTATTCAAGTCGGATGCCCACACCTTCTGCTCCCCGTGGACTGAGATGTTTCCATTTCATGTTCCTTGTAATTCCGTTTATTGCCCTTTGTGTTCAGTTGCTGATACCAGATTACAGTTTCATAATCTACCTGAACATTGTACTTCTGACACAGAAATATATATTGGAGTATTGTTCACTTTTACTGTACAGTGTGATTACTGTTTTGAAGGAAGTGTTTTGAAACATGAACAGTGGCTGTTTGTTTATTACAGAGTTGCTTTTATATGGATACTACTGCACTCTTTACTCTTTATGAGCTGCCTGTACAAGTTGGTAGCAAATTTGTCAATAAAATATTTTGTAAAAAAGGGTACTCAATAAAAACAGCTGAAATCACACATACACAAATTCTAAAAACCTTTGTGCATGGACTGCACAAACACACGTATATATATATATATTACTTTGGTAACTGTCTCTTTAAGGGTTGTAAAATTTGTTTGCCATGGAAAGGCAGACACTGATCTCTGGACTGCCTTACAACAATGCCTTTGTCTCCTTAGTAACAAACAGTAGAGGAGGTTTAAGGGCAAAACTGCCCTGCCCACATTCACCTGCCATTGTATCAAGCCTTTTCTCTCCAGGAAGTGAACAGTCAGTTGACAGACATGGAGGCACACTTTCAACCACAGAATTAAACTAGGCTGCTGTTCTCACTCTTATTAACTAAACAAGGTGAGCTGGATTTTTTTCTTTCTAGAATTAGTTTTTAAACTGTTTGGATTTAGTTTCACGAGAGGGATATACATGTTTGTTTAATGTAACTAAGAAGATCAGATCTAGTAACATTTACAAAGTTTTTTGTTGTTATTATTTTCTTTTATAGTGTCATGTTTTCAGCTAGTGTGTTTTTTTTTTCCAGTACCAGATTTAAAGGCCATGGATGTAAAGTTTCCTGCCCTGGCTTATTGCCTTCTGGCAATTTTGTTCAATGTGGCTCAAACAGAAAATGGGACTAGCATTCCTCAACCAACCTTTAACTTAACCCTTACGACACTAACTCCATCTGACTCTACTTCACCTATCTCAAATTTGACCGAGAAGACAACATTATATACCAGCACAGAGTTGAATAACAAAACAGTCGTTAGCACCACTGTAGCTACAACCGAGAGGACAAGTCGCCACCAGACTTCTCAGTCAGCAACCACCCTGACTCCTCTAACAAACAGTACAACACCGAGGAGTACAATCTCTAGCACTCAAATGTCAACATTTACCGCACAAACAACAGCAGCAATCCAGACCACAGTAGATAACTTAAGTACACCTAGTACTCCAGTAATTACAACTGAAAATACAACTCAAGCTGGCATAACAACTTCACATTCAGTGAACAGAACCACACAAGGTAAGCGTAAGGCTCCATTCTTATCTGCAGAGTTTAATCAACAAATAAACTGTTCATTTTTTAAAATATAATCTGCTGATGTTAATTCTTGCTGTTTTACTTTGCCGCTAGATGTGGGGCTCAATATCTCTGAAAGGAATATGACTATTGTCTTCAGCACTGTACTTGGAACATTTGCTGTGTTTTTGGTTTTTCTTATGTTTCACAAATGCAAACAGAAAATACAATACTTGCACCAACCTCTCAATAATGCAGATTACACAGGTAAGGAACTCTCCTTCATCAAACAATTAGTTCAAACCCTTTTATTTACTATCGGCAATTAAAAATACCAATCTAATTTTAAACAGATACATTTGTGGCAGATGACGACACACTCGTTATTTCTGGAGGACTTTATGATGGCCATCCAATCTACGATAATGCACCAACAGCTCCTGCAGACCAGTCTCAATTCCACCTCGAGTTCCTCCATTAAAGACACAGAGTTTCTATAGTCGGAAATCTACAGTTTAAGAGTGGATAAAACCAATGTGCTATACCAATGTAACCAATATACTTTCAAGACTGAAATATAACTGCTATGATGGTCTTTATAAGAGAAAAGTGGTCCTTAGAAAAGGAAAATGAGAATAGGTAGGGCATTCAAACAAGTACAAAACTGATTTCTGAGAACATTGCTTTTACTTGAACACCAGAATACATAAATATGTTAAATATGTGTACAGAGTAACGTGACAATTAAAAATCTTCAAACACATGCAACATAACCGTATTTTTGAATACATTAGATTTCACTTTAACAATAAAGATGAGTTATTCCAAACATTACCACAATAGCAAGTTAATAAATAACACTGTGACTCTGTAGTCAACTAAAATATACCCCTAAACACCTATAAATAAACCTACTAACAGTTGGCTTATAAACACCAAAACATTCTTCTCGTTGACACTATGTTTTAGTTGAACCGCAGAAACATATTCCATGAATGTTAAGACTTTTCTTGTGTGTTATTATTAGTCTATTTGTTATTTAGTCAACGGTCTATTATTTACTAATTTTCAATAGAACTCCATTTCAAGCCAACAACCGCTACCAATCTTGTTATTACTGGTAATCTGACCTAACAGCCATACTTTAGGCAAAAATCTTCTCATTGGTCTTCTTCTTTTTCATGTCACAGCCAGTAACAGCTGTCCAACCAGCATCTCTCATTCTTTTTATTGCAGCCACCTTTAAGGAGTTTCCTGGTGATTTATGAATGACTGGGCTCTGATTCTGTAAAAAAAAAAAACGCACACGCACACATGTAAGGGTTTTTAAAAATCAAAGTAAGTGTATTATACGCCACTGTGTTGGATCATAATGACATATTACCTTTTTGAGAATGCTGAGTTCACATTGTGAATCTGAATTAATACGTGCAGGTACATTTGTAAAGGTCTATCAAGACAAGAAACAAAAGAATACACATTAATCTGTCCTAGAAGATTTGTTGAAATTGTAAAATCACATTCACATAACCTGCAAGGTTTATGGCATTATTTTTGATGAATATTAAAACCAATGCTTACCAAGAGATCATTTTGATCTGAGCTGTCAGACTTGGGGTCGAATTCAATGGCGCTCTTTCCCCACTGTGCTGACATTTCAGAAGGGGGAGTCTTTATTCTGAAGGACTATAAAAGAGTAAATGTCAGTAAATATATTCATTTTTTTTTAAATTTTGTAAAATGTCAGAACGGTATACTATATTACTTTGATCTTTTTTGTTCCGGCAATATGGTTTGTATGACTTCTTGGGGTTTTCATCTCTTCACTGTTGATGCACTATAATTCAAAGTCAGTGCAAGACTCATAATAATGCATCATAAAACCTACAGTAAATTAAGTCTTATCAATGCATGGTTTATGTTATAATTTATTTTGTCACTATAGCCATTTATATATATCTACTTTATGAATAGGTTTAATTGCAGTCTACCTTGGATTTTGGTGATGTTCCATGTGATGTTCTGATAAATTCAGTGGTAGATTCCTTAACAACAATTCAAACAAAGTTACTTTAGCAAAAGTCTGTAGTGATATGATTATATTGCACTGCTTTATGTTCACACACAAAGGTTTGTGGTTGTTTCCTACAGGTATAGACAATTCTTAGTCAGAGCCTTCCATATGAACTGACTAAGAGTATCTGGGGCTGGTATTCTCAGGAACTGTAAAAGCTGCCAGCTTACTAGTCTCTGAGAGATGCTCTCCATGAATTTAATTGTTTTCCCCAATGAGTAACACCCATGTTCATATTCACACTGCTGTTCTTGTTAATTAATGGTTTCTAAATAAATCTGTCAACTCTGGTGCATTTTTAGTTCCCATGGCACATTTGAGACTCTCATTAAAACATTTGAATGTTTACCTTTTTTTACTCACACACAACAAATACATTTAGGATCCTTTTTCTTTCTCTAAATAAACTCCAGGTGAATAATGAACACCGTGAATAGCTATAGGGCTACAAACTGAAATGCCAATACACCATGTCCATTATAATTTAACCCTTTTAAAACCAAAAAAATGGGAATTTAAATCTTGGCAAATATTATGGAAAAATATTAAATAATTCTATTTGTCTGACTGGATCCACCAATAACTTAGACCAAATATCGGCTGATCCTGACTCAGCTGGAGATTGTTCTGTTTATTTTGTATTTACACGTGGTCTGGTATCATAGATTATTTTACTAATAAATACCAATTCAGCAAATTCAATTGTGGTTGGATTTATTTCTCATAATACCCAAAACCAACAATGTATTATATCTGAAGTAGAAAAAGCTATTTTGAGAAATCTGTAGTTATAATCATCTGATATTCTGAGCATACCTTAAAATAAAATGTCTGAAACAAAACGTGCTTAATTTGTTGAAAAACATTTTGGTAGATAAAACTCACATCTATGGTACGAGCTGCCAAACTCCAACCATCTTTGCTGTAGGAGGATGTTTTCTTGGCCTTGAAAAAGTCAAACATGTGACTCTTTGAAGAGCTCTCTTTTAGAACCTCAGAACGTTTCACTTGTTTAAAGGTTGAGGCAGCTGCCTGTAGTAGTAAACATACATTTCTGGTTAACTAAAAGTAATGACAAAGAATGCCATCTAGTGGTGGCCTATTAAATGCATTCACTGTACCTCTTTGTTGCTCCCTTGTGACAGTGGAGTGATTTTCACAACAGATATTTCCTGCTTCAAATCGCTTATTTTGTTCCTGAGGTTTTCCTAAATTCAAAGTGTTTGTTACATAGTGACCTGTCTCACTCACAAGTACGGGCAACATACTGTATATGTACAGCTGTATAAAAAAAAATCTAACAAACTGAATCAAACTAGGAAATACCTTTTCTCTTGTTTCTGCCTTCAGTTCTTTCTTCAGCCTGTCATTTTCAGTCTTGTGCTTTGAGAGGTCCAATTCCTGATTCAGAGAATTTTGAGATGCAAATATTAGGATATGACATATTTTGTGGTCAATTACTATTAGTGCTACTTAGAATGTTTCTTAGTGTTATACCAGTGATTTTGCACGGGCAGTCGCCTCCATCTCATTCTTCTTCTTCTCTTCAAGCTCTGCATCTTTTTCTTGAACCATCCGGTCATAATGGCTCTGGTAGTGACAAGTTGGGTTCATTCCAAAACAATATACATGAGACGTATTTTATCAGACAGCAAGAAGGCCATAATAATAACTTTACCTTATGTTTTTCCATCAGAGTGACCATATCTCCAATCTTATGCTGGCATTTAAGTTCTGTGGCCTCCTTGTTCTTAATGGCTTCTGCTGCTGTAATTCTGAGTTTCTGGACCTACAACACACATTGGTTCTATTTTTGTAAATTCAATTTGCAAACATTAAATTGAAATTACAAATTGAAAAGTAAAAGGGTAACCTCATTCTCCAGTTCTGCTGCAAAAGTCGATTTTGACTCAAGATCCTTGAGCAGTTTCTCACGTTCTTCTCCTCTGAGTTGTTTGAGGTTCTGGGACTCCTTGTGACGGTTGTTGATCTAGAGATTAAAGCAGCATCTTAATTTCCATGGCTAATACTGATTAGCTTAAATATTTCACATCCATATTACAAACTGGAAAACAAAAACAGAAACAACCAAGCAAACCATCCCCATACCGCTGTTTCAAGGTCACTGGATGTTGCAATCTCCTGTGCCATTTGTTTCTTAAGCATTTTATTCTGAAAATATGCAAGGGAAGACAATAAATACCATTCCACTCCTTTTATAGCTACATGTTTCATGGTCATTACAAACCTCTTTCTTGTATTCCTCCTGGGCTTTAAATTTAATTTCATATTGTTTTCTGAGTTTACACAGCTATAAAGCAAAGATTTTTTGTTTAGTTCCAGAAAATGATCAATAACAACAGTATTTGCAATTTCACTGTTTTCACTCACCTTTGTTTCCACAGCTTTGATCTGTTTTTCTTTTTCTGTGACTTTCACCTGATGTTGCTCGTACTGTTCACAGAGAATAAAGAAGCCATAATGAACATGTTTAGAATGGGCATCTATTTAAAGCTCTCTTTCGACTAATAATTTAGTTAAGATGCTTGCCTTTTCTTCTATTTGCTTCTGCAGAGCTTCAGTTTCTGCACATTTCCCCAGGATTTTGGTTTTGACTGAAGTTAATTCACCTCTATTGCACAAAAAATAAATACTTAAATCTCAAAAACTGTGCATTCAAATTAAGAAAAAGCATCTGTAAGCCTCTGAAGTGCAGACTCACCGTAAAGTCTTGTTTTCTTCCTCCAGCGTTTGAATTTCTCCTTTGAGTTTTAATGCCTTCTCTTCACTCACCTGATTCAAAACATTTTCAGAATTTGTGATTCATATAATAAATGATTTATTAATAATAAAAATAATAACAAAAAGACAAGAAAATCAACCCCATAACTCAGACCTTCATGTTTGCCTCAATAGCTTGAACATTAGAGAATCCATTTTCAAACTGCTGTTGAATGGCTGTCTTCTCAGACTGCATCTCATTAAAGTTTGATAATAGCTCTTCGTACTTTACTCTTAAAAATGACATAAATAAAAAATGAAACGTATTACAACAGCATAATAAAATATTATATATGCTAATATGATGAAATGGCTATTAACAACTCACTCATTGTGCAAAATGTCTTTCCTCAGCTGCTCCATCTGAAAGTTGCATTCCTTATTTTTCTTCATTTCGATACACAGCTGTTCCTCCAGCTCCTGCACTTTGATCTGCAGATATATTGCAGAGAAGCAATGTATTGTATATTTCAACCCATGTCACTGAATATATTTTACTACCAAACACATAAAAAGCTTTCTCTAGTGGATAAGAGGCGGGGGGCTGAGAAACAAATTTAAAAACACGTAAAAACCTGAGTAAAAGTGGACTTCTCCTTTAAAAGTTCTTTTTCCTTTTCAGTAGCTTCACAAGACTTTTTTAGTGAATCACTTTCAGCAAAAGCAATCTCTGCTTCTTTCTGTATTGGGGAAAAAGGACAAACAATTTTAAGTATCTTTATTAGGCTATTTGATACAGATCATTTTTTCCTTTTGCATTAAGTATCTATTTGTGTATTTATATCACCTTAATCAAGTGGATTTCTTCAGTTTTCCTTGAAAGTTCAGCCTCAAGTTCCTCCATTTTAGCTTGAGTGAACTGAAATTTAGCCTTCGCTGACCCAATGGATTTAGATTCTGTGTCCTAATAACAAGAACACATATTGTTTTGAAGGTATGTAATGCAGACTTAGGCATGAAAGGACTGGTTTTAGAAAGAACTACTACACTTTTTATTATAATAAACTGTACCAGTTTATCTTTGAGAATTTGGATTAGGCCATCTTTCATTGTAACTTGGTCGATGGTTTCCCCTGTTGAGTAAAATATTTCTTTCAGCTTGAAACCACATCGCCTAAAAATATCTATACATGTCATCCAGTGGGACTTACCTAAAAGTGTGTTTCTCCTTTCAAGTTCAGTGTTGTTTTCTATAAGTTTATCCTCAAGCTCTTTAGCCCTTCAGAAAAGTAAAAACAAGCATATAATGACATGAGGAAACACTGTACTTTATCTGGAGAACACTGTGAATGAAGGAGTTTAATATACCTCTGTATCTCTAGTGCTAGTGAAGTCTTTAGCTCCTGAATGGTTGACTGAATGTACTCTAGCTCCTCTGTTTGCTGGTTTCTGGCTCTGTTGAGCTCCTGTAAACTGAGCTCTTTGCTCTGGATGATCTCCTCATACTCGTTTTTACTTTGTTCCAAGGCTGCAGCAGTAGTTTCCTGATTTTTCTTTGTTGGGGTGTTAATATTTCAGTTAAAGCATATTGCATGCAACACAAGCTAGTTTCCGTACAAATAAAAGAATCTCAAGATACTCACCTCAGTCTCTCTGCAGCGCTGCTCGGCAATACCCAGTTGTTGAAGAAGAGATTCCTGTTCAGCTTTTGCACTTTTGAGAAGTTCAAATTGATGATCTGCAAAAGCACAAATATAATGTTGGTATCACCAAAACAAGGTGTACTAACCTGACCTGAAATCTGGAAAAGAAATAAAAAAAAATTCAATTTAAACTAAAAAGTGAAGCTAATTAAATTAGTTTCACCTTAAACTAAGCACCTTGTCTCATTTTAATGAGCAAGTATCCAAATATGCTGTTATGACTCATGCATAGATTAATACTTAATATTGAGTAATATTTAAAATGATTTTTTGTTATAAACACAATGGGGGTTTTTTTTATTACCAGTGTAGCAGAGTTAAAAAAAATCTACATGCAGAGCTTATCTTCAGATCTAACAATGATGTTACCTGTTGACTGTTGAAGTTCATTGCAGTGCTTCTGAGTTTCATCGAGGTCCAGCAGGAGTTTCTGCAGTTCAGATTCCTTATCCTTAAGTTTTATTTGAAGCATGGTTATCTGTGAAGAACATGTCAGTTTAAAATTTGTGGAAATATATTTAATGTCACAAGTTCCTCAAATAAACTGATGGAAGGGCTTTTTGCCCCCACTAACCTCTTCTTGTTTTATCTTATATTCCTGTTGGTATTTCTCTTGTAGTTGGTCAAATTGCAGCAAGTCTTCTTTGACTGAAAAACAATAAAACATGCGGTGTTGATAGTCAAACTGTCACTAATTCATCCAGTTCCACTTAAAGTCTAAATACATTTAAGTCATTTTATTGAGTAAAATACATAATATTTTGTCATAATAGCTACAAGAAGAAATATATATATATATATATATATATATATATATAGAACTTAGAAGTTGCTTGCACAGCAAAATTAGGTACCTTTCTGCATCTCTTGCTGATCAGTTTCTACTCGAACACGCAGGCTTTCAAATACAGCAATCAGTTTCTAAATGAAAATTTTTTATTTTACAATGTTTTGGTCAACAAAATATAATAATAAATTAAAAGTTAAATTACTGACAAACATTTTGTGGTGTTTTACCTTAACACTTTCGCTGTTTTCAGTAAAGAGGTGGTGGGTTTCCTCTCTTTCAGCTTCAACTGCAAAACATTCACAGGAATGTATGATTATTTTTCGGCACTTATTAAAGCTGATTAAAAAAAGTATTCTCCAGATCAGCAGAATGTCAGAGACACGTTTTACTTACATAAATGCATTTTCTCAGCTGACCACTGAAAGGTTTCTTTGAGTATATTGCACAAGGTCCTTGTTGAATTGTTTCTGTATTTAAAAAATTGAGTTTTTAGCATTTCACAATAATAGGAACAAAACCAAATGTAATCAATCATCATATTTATCTTCATTTCACAAATCACACATACTTGTTTTTTAGTTCCTCATTTTCATTAATCTGTTCCTCCAGCTTTATGCTGAGACTTTCATTTCCAAACTGTAGACAGAAAATACACGAAAGAATTAAAAGTTATCTCTTCCTATTGTAAATGTTGTACATAAGTAGATGGACAGAGATAAACACAAGATCTAATAAGATCTGTTTGTGAGGGACACACCTGCAGCTCCTGAATTGCCTTGCGCTGTGTTTCAATTGTTCTTTTGTTATCTTGGAGCCTTCTTTCCTTTTCCACAGTATCAGAACAAACTTTGATCTTCCAACACTTAATTTTCTCAACTTCATCAAACAACTTTGAATAAAGCTGACCAGGATTGCAATTATTCTGGAAAACATTCACAGTGTAGGAAGTAAAGTGACACACACATATTCATGCTACATATTTCTGTGCAACAGAAATATTTACCTCGTCTTTCTCCACTGGCTGCATGAGTTTCATCTTCAGAAAGTCTTTAGCGAGAAACAAGAATTAGGTTAATATTTATAGCACAGTTCTACTGTTGGAAGTAATAGAGCCAGTGTTGTTAAATAATAACACAGACAAGACACACACAAATACCTTGTTTGGGTGGTTTAGTTGGTGGGACCACGTTTGTATTGGGGAATGGGATGTTTTTCTCTTTATCAAAGCATTTACTGTAACTCTAGTGTAAAAGAGCAGACATATTTATTGTCACGTGTGTTAATAATTAAAACCTCATGGACTGCAGCTGACAACACACATACAATGGTCGTTGCTCTTATAAGGTACTTATAAGAGAATAGTTACTTATAGTTACTGCTGAGCTAGCATAGGGGTGTTTCATCAATGTTTAGCTACTAATAGTCAACTAATTATAACCAACTATTTATTGACTTACGGTCTTCAACTATTTCCTGAGGTTGAACGGCAGATATTGGTCCGTTATTCAGCCTGGGAGGCACCAGCAGCTTGAAGCTAAAACGTCCATCTCTCTCCATTCTGGAATAGCCATACAGCAACAACTTTATTGCGGCTGTTTTGTAGTTATTTAATAAGCGGTGTTTTAAACCAAGACATCCTTTATAAACACTACAGAAATGCCAGAAGACTAGAAATAACTATTATGTCCCCGTTTTAGTTAATATTCATAAGTCAAATTACCGTAAACATTAGCTAGTTAGCTAACGGTAATTAGCTTTATATTCGTGAGTTAGCTTAGCTTACAGACAACAGCTGTTGTCTGTGCAGTTACCTGCAGTACATTAGGGCAGCGTTAATCCCCACATAATATAAAATAAAAAAATAAATAAAAAAATCAGTACTTTTACTTAATTAAACAACAATCTAGTAATTAACTAGGTACAACCGGTAATGTTAACTCTAACACTTTTTTTTTTACGTTACCTTCTTAAACTTGGTTAACGGTTATATCGCGACCACCCTGCACGCGAGGAAGGATTCTTTTGCCCAACTGTTTAAGTGAAGAATATTCCTGTGTGGTTCAAGTTTATTTAAATATCATACTTTATAATTTTTTTAATTTTCTTTCTTTCTTTCTTATTATTTATTTATTTATTATTATTATTATTATTATTATTATTATTATTATTATTATTATTATTATTATTATTATTTGTAGTAGCAGTGGTAGTATGCACAAAAGTATGGTTGTCGGGTGCCCTCTGCCTCTTGTTCGAAACTGTTTCTTTTTAGGTGTAAAACACCAGACCTCACTGTAAGGCTTTTGTCTTGCCATGGCCAAATAGACATTTTTTAACCTTATTACCACTGCTGCCCCTTTAATTAATATTTAACAAGCAAAATTGGCAAAATAAAGCAAAATTGTATAATTTACAATACAAAATGAAGGTGACATGTTTATAGGCAAGGGATGTCTTATTTATACACAGGTAATTTTTCTGTCTAATTTAGCACTTATATGCAGTTGGGGGTTATATGTCATATAAGAACACCAACGTGCATCTCTGAAACCATCAGTCAGTTTGGTAAATATTACAGAATAATAATTATTGTCTGTATCAAAACTGATATGCAATAAATATTGCAAACATAATAATAAAGTATAGTGATCCATTTTTCTCCTGAAGACTATAGCTGACATTAAGATGTAATTTTTAAATAAAACATGTGAGCACATAAGAAAAGCATTAACACGTTTCTACCTTAGATTCAAAACAAAACACAACACAGGACCCAGTGGAGTGTTACATCCTTGTTAAACAGCCTTTTATTTGACTTTTTCCACATATATTCATTATTTGCAGCCAGTGGCATGTTTCCCATCATGATGCACACAGCCAAACATCAGAGTTATTTTATAATTGTCATAATGCATTATCAACAATGAACCAGAAAAAAAAAAAACATTTAAAAGAATTTAGAATGAGAATGAATGTGCTTATGGAATAAACAAAGTGGTGTGGGTGATACTTCTAAAAGTAAAATAAAATAAATTGCACTGTGCTGTGAGGTGCTTGGAAAGCTTATATGGTCTTTATAAATATCGTGACAGAGAAGTGAGAAATTAGAAAATGTCTCTCAAAAACAAAGCGTTCTATTGGTAACAACAAACAAACAAAAACAAAACACTTTCATCATGTGATAGTACATCTTAGAAGGTTAACATGCTAAAGGAAATAACGTTATAAAAAATGTATGATGATATTACCAAAAAGATTGAAGTAATTTAGTTGCTTAATTAATATATTTATGAGGTCTAAGTATGTATATGAGAGGTATATATTTAATGAGGATTGTGTATTTGTGTTTAAAGGACTAATAATTGTGGCTATGAGTTCTATGGTGGGCTTCAAAAACAATGCATAATCAAACTGATGAGGAGTTGATGCCATTGTTGCCTGTTGAAGAAGCATGTTTCTTTTCATGAAAAATTGCCTCACTAACAACAGAAAATTGACCCAAGTTGTAAATTCACTTGATGCAGGACTTTATACAGTGTCCTCTGTATTCCTAGCTTCTGCCACCTCTTTGGCAGTATTGTCCCTGTTGGACTTTTGTTCTCCAACTCCCACCCCTCCCCTCTTCTCCTCCTTTTTTTTCTCTTTGTCCAGCAGCCGATAGTTCAGCCCCATTCCTGCAAACAGGAAGACACTAGCAACTATGAGGACGATCCCACAGCCCTGGTAGGTATACTTGTAGTCGTGGTAGACGTCTTTAAACTTCCCTGTGAAGACAAAAAGACAGCATACAGGATGATTTGTTTCTGTGCATAGGCTGTATATAAAAGATGGAAATTTCCAGTATTACATCAACCTATGGTTTGTGGACATATTCAGAATCCTTCAGATGGATATTTTAGCTGTTATCCTCTGTGTGTGTTGACAGTAGAGCAAGGGTTGGCACTGACTGAAAAACTACAGACCATACATGCTCATATGATAGTGGCTTTTCAATCACAAGGTACTATACTCAATGACATAATGTGCGATAGTCTATTGTAGTGGAACCGTGTAAGGGTCTGTGCATTGTCCTTGTGATGGGCTAGTAACCTGTCCGGGGGAACCGCACCTCCCACACCAGTGACAGCTAGAATGGATGGATGGATAATCTTTTTGGCTCTAAATTAAATCAAAATTATTAAATGAAGACAATATTGTGTTGTGTAACAGCTGAAACTAGAGACTGAGACCATAAACCTATCATTGAAATCTTTACTGAAGTAAAAGATTGAGGCCATTTTCTTATACAGTTGCACTTTATTATTGTAACTCAAGGAGTGCAACCGTGCAGTCCAGTTAAAAAAATTAAATTAAGCACTTATGTAGTGGCTTAACTTTCAATCTTTTATATATAAGTGTATTAGTAAACTAAATAGAAGTAAATTCTTATTATGAAAGTTATTAGCATGAGTGAGGTACTCACCAAGTAACGGGGGACCTAATAATACAGGACCACACTCAACAATAGTGACAAGCCCTACAGCACTGGAGAAACGCTGAGCTCCAACTAGGTCCATTAACGTCTCGAACAGCACTGCACTCAGCCAGCCAAAAGCAAACCCAAAGAAGATGGCATAAATGGTAAAGCCTGTATAGTCTTCTGATATTGGGGCTAGGACATGACACACGCCGTTGTACAGCACTGAAGCAGCAAAGAAGTACTGTATCCTGGGACGGACCCACTTGGTGTTAGCCACCATGCCCATTGAGGGTCGGGCAAACATGTCAACAAAAGCAAGGATAGACAGTAAAAAAGCTGCCTTCTCTTTGGCAATGTCTTTACTCTTGGCATAATTAGAGAGGAACACCAGCGGTGCAAAGAGGCCAAAAAACATGACAACATTGCCCACTATGTAGAGCAAAAAGCCACGGTGCTTGAACAAAGTGAGGTCGATAAAGCTGTTAATGGTCTGCAACGCAGTCTTCCTCTCTGTGGTCTTCTCTGCAGGTTTGGGTTTTGGTCCTATAGGCCGCATGAGGGAACCTGCAACACAGCAATTGAAAAGCAGGCCACCCAGGATCAGGAAACTTCCTCTCCAACCAAACTGATCAAAGAGCCAAGTATTAATCGGAGCCAGGGTAGAAAGGAAGACAGGACTGCCAGCCATGGCAATCCCATTAGCAATAGGTCGCTTGTTGTAGAAGTACTTTCCAATCATTGTGAGGGCAGGGTTAAGGTTGAAGGACAATCCCAGACCTGAAAGATTCAGTAAAATATATACAAAAATGAGACTAAGTGAGAAAAAAGACTAAGTTGCAACAGTGCACGATAAAATAAGTTAGGAACAAACAAACTTGAAAATATTAAAAACTGGGTACCTCCCAGAAAACCAATGCAAAAGTAGAGTGCTTGAACAGAGTCACAGAAAGAAGCAGCAATGAGGCCCAATCCTGACAGGCATCCTCCAGCCATCATAACGGGACGACTCCCATATTTGTTAACCAGGATGCTGCTGATTGGACCTGAATCAAAAGAAACAAAGAACAAATATAGTAAATATATAAATATAGCATATATAATATTTGTAAAGGTTTTCCATCTATTCAAAGGCACAGTTCTAAATTTAAACACCAGAGGGCTCTAGTGCCACAGCCGTGTCTCAGCAAATTCAAACAACTTCAGCAATCAGTTTTGTCAGTGCTGCACTGCAGTAGATGTGCTCCCAAGCCATTAATAATGCGATCTGTCAGAAAAACCACAAAAGCTGCACTGAAATAATCATTTATTTGATCCAGATAATCATATAAATTGACAGATAAATAATTTGTTCTGGAGTTCTTTTTAATGTACTCCAAACACAATTGAAATGATCATTAGAAATAACTCAGCTCAGACAAGTGGGTGGGGGTATTTGTGTGAGTGTACTGGGGGTGATCTTCTC
>VURO01021962.1:0-21967 GCA_015108175.1 Pelvicachromis taeniatus
CTGTGCACACCTGACTGTGCACACCCGACTGTGCACACCCGACTGTGCACACCTGACTGTGCACACCCGACTCACGCTCTGTGCACACCTGACTGTGCACACCTGACTCACGCTCTGTGCACACCCGACTCACCACTGTGCACACCTGACTGTGCACACCCGACTCACCTCTGTGCACACCTGACTGTGCACACCCGACTCACCTCTGTGCACACCCGACTGTGCACACCCGACTCACCTCTGTGCACACCCGACTGTGCACACCCGACTCACCACTGTGCACACCCGACTATGCACACCCGACTCACGCTCTGTGCACACCTGACTGTGCACACCCGACTCACCTCTGTGCACACCTGACTGTGCACACCTGACTGTGCACACCTGACTCACCCTCTGTGCACACCTGACTGTGCACACCTGACTGTGCACACCCAACTCACCTCTGTGCACACCTGACACTCGCTGCACTTACCTGTTCAGGTGCATTGTTGAGCCATCTCTACTGGATTTCCATTTATTTGGTTCTCCACACTCGCTGCCCACTCTGATGATGAGTGTGATCACTGCACGGTTACCTGTCCACCTGGCTCGCTCTGGCTCATGTACTGCTGAGCAACCTGTCCTGCTATTAAGTATCATTCATCATTTGTACTCAGAATGACCTCAGCTGTGGTTTTCCTGTTAACTGGACTTGAACTGATAAATAAATGTTTATGTCAAATGTCACGTTTTGTCTTCCGTAGCCTCAGGTATAGGGTTCATCAATACTTCATGTTCAAACCGATTGATGAATTACACACAGCAGCTTATGTCCCATCACGCTCTGCTCTGTCCTCAGATCGCGGAGCTGGTGCTGGACAACAGCCGCTCGGCGGACGGCGAGGTCGACGGTCTCACTGACGAGTTCACGGAGCTCGAGTTCCTCAGCATGGTCAACGTCGGTCTGACCTCGCTCGCCAAGCTGCCCTCACTGTCCAAACTACGCAAGGTGAGCTCACCTGTCTGACCTCATCAACGGTGCGTTCAAACATGTTTATGGGGTTGAAGGAGAGGGCGGGGTTGAGGTGAGAGAGGACCCTCAGCAGAGGGCGCCTGTGTGCTTTGACAGGTGTAAGTGTGGAGGACCAACACCACCAAGATCAAACCCTGCTACATGACGGCGTGGTGGAGCCAAAACACGAAAAGAAGAAAACAGTTCTTATGTCACACGTGGAATGTGGTTCTCCTGGTTCTCAGACTGCTTTCTGATGGTTCTCCTAACGTTCTTGTCTCCCTCAGCTGGAGCTGAGCGATAACAATTTGTCGGGTTCTCTTGAGATGCTGTCGGAGAAATGTCCCAACCTCACCTACCTGAACCTGAGTGGGAACAAGATCAAAGAGCTGAGCACCGTGGAGGCGCTGGTGAGGTTCTCGCGCCGCTCCAGCCGCGCTTACACAGGAAACATTCTGAGGTTCTAACATGTCATTTCCTGCCCTAGCGACACCTGAAGAGCCTGCAGAGCCTTGACCTGTTTAACTGTGAGATCACGTCTCTGGAGGAGTACCGCGAGAGCGTGTTCGAGCTGCTGCCCCAGGTAACCTTCCTGGACGGCTTCGACCAGGAGGACAACGAGGCACCAGACTCTGAGGCGGAGGACGAAGGTGAGACCCGCTCAGACAGAGCGCCGGCCTCCTCCACGTCTCTGTGTCGTCATGCCCGTGTGCGTGTTTGCAGATGAAGATGGCGAGGACGGGGCGGGGCCAACCGGCGCATACGACGAGGAGGAAGACGAGGACGGCTCGGAGAGTGCAGAGGCGGGGCTGGGTTTCCAGGTGAACCGCGTCCACCAGGTGAGCAAATCCAGCTTCATCCTGCAGGTGGAGCTGCAGATGACCCAGAGGTCGGTAGTACAATCCCAAGTGTGTTGGGCAAGACCCCAACCCAGAGTTTCCTCCTGGTGTGTGTGTGTGTGTGTGTGCTGGTCGGCACATTTCCAAATAGGTTTTATGATTTTCTTTTGTCGCACAACTTTGTCAGCCAACCTAGAAGCTGTTGTTGTGATTAAAGTGCTGATTACTTCAAAATGATGATAATAACAGCAACATAGCTCCGTGCCAAGAGCTGTTTCTCTGCAAGACGATGTACTGTAAATGGGCACGGAAAACGTTAAGGAGGTTACGTGCAACAGATTTCTTGTGTAAATCAGCGGTACAGCTTATTTACACTGCGTAGGCATTCCAGGTTTCTCTGCTGAGGGTGAGTTTTGTTTAAAAATGAGTCACCAAATTAAATTATTGCACTTCAGACTTTGGAAAGTTTAGCGAAATGGGACACTTGCACAGTCTCAATATTAGGGAGATGCTAAAAAACTGTTTTTTAATTATTAAAAAAGGGACATTTAGTACTTGGAAATGAACAAACAGATAAAGTGAAGGTGCCTAGATGAGATCATTAGACCAGCGAGAGAGGAACCTGCAGGTAAGCGGCAGGAAAAGCACACAAATATTAGGGGAAATGAATATCTGTCCAAGGGTATCTCGAGGCGCGGCACCAGCATGGTGTGATGAAAGTTTAAAGATAACAGCAATTTCCACTCTTTGCTTTGATGAGCCCCTTCAGCCCAGCCCTTAATCTTGCAGTGAAGGGGTTAAACATGTGATACAAGGAGGCAACAAGTGTTTTATTATTATAGCAAAGTCTTGTCAATATTTAGTGAAAGCTTAAAAGTATATATGTGTTTACTGTGTTTAGTTTATCATTATTCACATCATTGAATATTTGCATTGGTATTTATATTATCTTACTAGTTATTGTGTCCTTGCTTTAACATGTGAAAGAAATACCTCTGTTGACTAATATAGTTTATTTTATTCATTTTAACCAGCACATTTAATAGAGGGAGAAAATGAAACTGCAGCACACTTTGGTTCTGCTCATGTTTCTCATCTTAAAATGGATTTCTGAAAACACATACAAATATTTAAAAGTCAACATGTTGAGTTCATTCTCAGTGGTGTGGTTCATATTCACAAATATAAAAGTATGTGTTTTAGATCAGAATTATCAGTTGGTGCGCAGATTGCAAAGAAAGAAGCACAAATATACTGTAATTCCAGCAGCAAGACAATAATCTTATCACCATTAAAGCAAACTGCAATTATATATATTAATAAAATTACATTCTGCAATTGTTCCTCACACTAAGACAATACAGCACAAGAAAAGTGTTATTGCAAGCTGTAGCACTGTATTAAATTAAAGCAGTATGGCCTACAGTAGGATTGAGTCTGTCCGAATTCCCCTTAAATTAATAACGAAATCAAACTGTAAAAGTAAAATATCTTTTTCCACATATTCTCACATTAATATGTGGCCCGTCACCATTTCCTACCTCTGTTTCATTTCCAGCCCTCTGACAGATGGAATAATAGAGCTGTAATGCTACATTCATGCCATTAATTTCTGTAAGTACAAGCAGCAAGCGTGTGTGTTGTTGTAATCTCTCTACAGAAGGGACACTTCAAACAAGTCTGAAATGGAGGAACTGTGCCTTAAGCCCCTTGTTTCAACCTGGGATGCTAATGCATTTCAAGCTTAGTGCTAATAAAATTGAAAAATAAATGGAGGGTAATTGTTTCATGCATTTGAAGGGAACTGGCTCATTCCATTATGTGGTTGTGTTTGTGTGTGCGGCTGTCTGCGTGCGTGTGTTTGTGTGTGTGTGTGTATTTCAATTTCCAGAATCAGTCGTCTGTTCAATGGCACCGAGCCCATCGTGTTGGACAGCTTGAAGCAGCACTACTTCATAGATCGGGATGGCGAGATATTCCGCTACATTCTCAGTTTCCTCAGGACCAGCAAATTGCTCCTTCCAGATGACTTCAAGGTATGTGTCTGCGCCACAATATACTGTATTGTGTGTACCTGTCTGCACCATCAACTCACTGTTTAAACAACATAACATAAAAGACGTTTGCCCAGACATCAGCTCACACTGTGTGTGCTTCATTATTTTTGTAACGATGGCACACATTGAGGTGTGAATACTTCTGCATTTATTACAGTTTCTCTGTTCTCTGATCGATAATGTCTGTTCAAAATAAACCTGATATGACAACAGTGCATGACACAGCTCCCCCCCCCCCCTTAAATTTATCATATTAATTCTTTGAAGTAAAAATAGAAACAGTAGTTAAGAAACTTTAAAGAGGGAAAAAAATGGATGCAGCCTCATTATTAACTGGTGGAAAGGTAAAATGCTAACTGGTTAACTGGAGTATGGTCTGTTGGTGTGTATCCCAAAGCCTTGAGCTGTTGTTTTTCACCCAGTGTAATTTCTATAGAAGTGATCCCAGGTGAAATAAGCCCTTATGAACTTCTGCTCAGCTGCGGTCCGATGACAGAGCCCATGCAGACAGTAACTCTCACTGAGAGTCTTGAATTGGAAGCGAAAGGTGCCGTTTAATACCTGGTGCTCCTTATACACATACTTCTTTGCACATGCTCTTTGCTCTGTGAGACACTGACTCTGCATTTGAGGCTGCATGCATGTGTGTCTTGTTTTAGTGGCATGTCAGTATCTGTTGCAAGAGAATATATACAGACAATGTAGGTGCTTTGTCATACTCCTGTGTTAAACAATTTAAAGCACATGTTCGGGGCACAAAAACAAACTGTGAAAAGTTTTAAATTTAAATGTATTATCTGTACAAGCTTTGTTTTGCATTCGCTGTATTTTTGTGTTGTGAAGGTTTCAGTTTGATCGAGTAAACTGTGTGTCTGTGTGTGTGTGTGTGTGTGTGTGTGTGTTAGCTGTAAAAGTTGTGTAAGAAGCTGATGTGAGAGGGTGTTAGCAAACTTTAAACATTAGCATTTAACAGAAGTTGTGTTTCTGGACATTTGCCAATGTTAGTGCAATAAATCCAAAATATCTGTCTTTAGTTGCTAAATTCTTGACTATGTTCATTAGTTGACTTTGTCTACATGCTATTTGCTTCTGGCCAGGTAGCATTTAGTTGGTGTAACAGAGCTTTTTTGCCTCCTGCTGCTACTGCTGCTTGAAATGAAAGTGAGGGGTGAGCGTAAACCAAAATAGTAAAGCTACAGGCTGTGAAACCAAAACGATGATCTAGACGATGCTAAAATGTGTAGCTAACCCTGAAAAAGGCTGAGGAGTTAGGGGGATGTTTACCTATGACCCCTCTCACATCGCACGCATGCCATTTAATCTACTGTGATATAAAAGGTAACGATTAAATTTATTTTTGGCACTAGTACAGCGTTAGTCTCACCCAACAAGTATTCATACAATCATATGTGACGTTGTCAGAATGATTATCTGCCTACAGCTTCTTCCTTCTTGAGGTTTTCATTCCATGATACAGTTTCCTAGGTGTATTCTACACTTCACTTCACGTCGACCCCACCTTAGTTTTCATGACCTTTTCACTGCACTGCACTTGTTCATCATTCTGTATGAGGTAACAAGGCAAAGCCAAGCCACTCAGAGCCAGGGGCAAACTCTTTGGGCCCCACGGATAGTCTGAACAAGAGCCAAACCAGAGACAACAGAACATGACATGAAAGCCCTGCATATTTTGGCAAATGATGGCCTGACTCAGTACCGATTAGATTTTCCCTTCTTATTCATACACCCCTCCTCCCCTCTGTTAAATCTTGACAGTCCAATCAGGCACCACAGTGGAAGAGAATGCATTGGACTTCATTGTTTCAACTCATTACGATCCCCTCGCATAAGCCTGTGTTGATCTGCATACCTTTCAATTTGCGTGAAGCCGGGGGAAAAAAATGCAAATAGTGCGAGGCGGAATTGAGCATGTCCTTATCTGAACACAATCAGGCTTGCCGTCGCCCCAGGGCTGGGTCTGTTCTGCTGCTGGCAGCCACGGCGCTGTGTGTTTTGCTAAATCAATGTGAAAGTCTGAGCAGAATAGGAAAAGAAATTTTTCAGCCTGCATCACTGGAACAAAATATTCACTATTAATATCCTCCCTCATCACATTATTCAAACTACAATTAATCACGAGAGAGTAAGCAATGCTCAGTCATATTGAGGGCATGGTTATAAACCGGTAAGAGTTACTGTTTTCTGTTCTGGATTATTCTGGTTTTGCATTGCTCCTTAAATCAATTTAGTTTTAATCTCAAATGATGGAAATTACAGAAAGGCGCTTTTGTTATTTTTTTATGACTTGGTTTGATTTTATTTTTGAGTGACTTTGTTAATCAACAACCTTGAACTTCTCCTTTTTTTGGTAATTTTTGACCAAAACCTACGTTAGGTCTTTACTAGTCCCCTAAACTCCCTTATAGTGACATTTTCCATCATTTTCTTCTTCTCTTTCTCTGTCTCTCCCTCCCTCCCTCTGTCCTTCCCTGAAATGTTGCCTTGCCAGTGGGCGATCAGGTCGGATCATTATTCTGAAGCTCAAACGGGCTGTCTGGACACAGGATTGGGGGATGAATTGTCTCGTAGAGCTGGCAGCAGTAGCAGCAGCTTCAGCAGCCAGGACGGAGCTGTTGGCCCTGTCTCCCTCTCATCCTCACCTCAGCGCTTAGGATTACTCTGTTGTTTTCTGCTCTACTCAGGATGACTAAAGTGCCTCGCAGACAGACCCCTGTTAAAAACATATCCATCCATGGCTTCAGACCTGTGAAGGATGAGGAGTAGCACTTTGATACAGAGAGCTGCCTGAAGGGGAGCGTCTCAGTATGAGTTTTGTCAGCTGCAGCAAGAAGGCCAGGAGAAAAAAGACAGGGAGAAAGGGAGAGAAAAAGGGAAAAAAGGACCTCCACCCCCTCTTTTTGCATTCTGAAATCTTAAACATTAGACCGTCAGCTTAAGATGTGTTGCGTCAACGCCGCGTCCAGATGGAGTTGTATTTGGGTGTTGTTCACATGCCTCGGATGAAGGCACAGTTTAGATGAAGGGGTAAAACAGTGAGGGAGGCTTTTCAAGGCTAAAGAGTCTGACAGAAGCAGCAGGGTTAATGAATATGCCGTTTGCTGCCATGCTCTGCTTCTGTGCCCAGCAGTGGTCTTGAGAAGGAAAAAGGGGGAAAACTCTTTCTAGATCAGGGCTCCCTGGCAGCGCTGACACCCAGACACCCAGAGCCACCAATGATGCAGACTATATGAAACATATGTTGTTTTTGCAGCACAAACACACATTGTCTCACTTGGGTGTTTGGACTTTGTTCTACGCAAAAAGCAGCAACCTCTTTCTCTAAAAACGTCACCAAATGGACAATAAGTTCTTTGCTTCAGTTTACTATGTCCATTCATTGAATTAAGCTGTCATTGTTTGCCACTGTGAAACATTAATCAGAACACAGATTTATTAATTACTAATTATTTAGCAGAAAGGTTTTGCAGCATTTAGGTGTAACCTAATTAAATCTTGTTCTAATAGGAGCTTAACATCGGGCCACAAGCCTTATTAACATAAAACTCCCTCCATGTGAGGAATACATTAAAAACCTCCTTGGCTGATGATTGTCCTCATGTTCACTTGCACATATCTTTTCCTCACCTCCCGTCTGCCTCCAATAGCGAACCTCCGCCTTCCCGTATTTTCTGTGGTAGTGGTGAATGATGGTGCCATCTGGTCTTGTGGGAAATTAGAGGCAAGAGCACAGGGGCAAATGGCCCCCAGCAAACCCTGCCCAGGAGGGAGAGGCAGGCAATCTGCTGCAGACTGTCTGTGCACAGGAATGCACCATCCCACTTCACCAGAGCCCTACTGACGGCCTTTCTGGAGTCAGCTCACTAAAACATGCTAAAGGCTAACACCACTCTGCCAAGAGCTACTGTGGAGGAGAGCTGCAGCATGGCTATGCTTTGTTTATTGAGAGTGTTGTCCTGCTGGTCCGAGTCCATCACTGATCTTGGTTTATTGTTCTTCAATCTGGTCGACGTATTGCATGAAACCAAATGCATTTTTTATTTTTTTTGCCAGATATCGTTAGGTTGATGAGGACAAACAAAGGTCACATTTTTTAATTTTATTGAGATTCATTTGTCAATCGTGCACGTTTATAAATGTAAAATCCTACATCGTTATTTTGCCATAATTTAATGGTCATATTTGTAAAAATAAATAAATAAATAATTATAATTTATCCATCCGTCACTGTGCAATTAGTTATTAGATCTTTCGTGCGTTACCTGTGTTACAAAGGTAACGCACACGTCACTACAGTGGAAGGGTCAGAGTTCATATACAGCAAGAAGCCACTTGGAGTAATGAGAGGTTAAGTGTCTTGGTCAAGGACATCATTAGCTGCTGTAAGGAAGCCATGAGGAGTCAGATATACTTTCCTCTATCATATTAATGTTGCACAATACTGTATATGTGTAGGGTTTCTCTGTGACCTTGGTGATGAGTTGTAATCCAGGGAAAGTCATAGTATGTTAGTCACATATATAGCCAAGAGGCGTATAATACACATGCAAAGTCACTGCTCTCATCTCTGTGTTTGTCTGCCTGTACAGGACTTCCACCTGCTGTACGAAGAGGCGCGTTATTACCAGCTGACACCCATGATCAAGGAGCTCGAGCGCTGGAAGCAGGAACGCGAGCAGCGGCGGATGGCACAGCCCTGTGACTGCCTTGTGGTTCGTGTCACACCTGACCTGGGCGAGAGGATCGCCCTGAGCGGAGAGAAGGTCCTCATTGAGGAGATCTTTCCTGAGACTGGAGACGTTATGTGTAACTCGGTCAATGCTGGCTGGAACCAGGACCCAACACACGTCATCCGCTTTCCCCTCAATGGCTATTGCAGGCTCAACTCTGTCCAGGTAAGACAAGAAATTCTTGTCCTTTGTTTGTAGTTTTAATTTTTACTGGAAACACAAAAAAGCTTGCCTCCTCCTCTGCACATGATTTATTTATCACATCCTAGATTTTTGCTGGATCCTAGATCATCCTTTTTTTTTCTAACTGAATTTCATTGTTCTGTATCCAAGGCATTGGCAAATGGAAAAACTCCCTAATCTGACTTATATCAGGGGCCTCTTTCAAAAAGACATTTCAGACTATTTGTGTTTTATTTTTGCTCAGTTTGCTTATTTTTAATTGTATATAAGTATTTCTTAATATTTCCAGAAATTTTGTCTTGGCTTTGTGTAACAGAAAGTTTTGATGTGTGTCTGCTTAGAATGAAGCATAGTCGCAGTCTTTTTAAAACTGGAGGCGGCATCACGATAAAGGCTGCATTCTGTAGCTACCAAATCAACTAAGTTAGATAACTGACAGCTGTCTTCAGCTGTGAGGAATTTGCTTGCTCATGTAGAGCTGATTCAGCTAGCTATTCCAAAACCTCCTCACCTCAAGTGAAAAGGAATAAACTGTAATATTATGGATACAACCATTAAAACTTTAAACTTTAACTTGAATATGCAAAGATCCAACTTACTGGCTCACTGCTAACAACAAAACGTACAACGTGATCATGAAACTAACAGTGGAGCCTAACTCAAGGGAGTTAATATGAACATTGTGCAACATGCATGGGGGAAAGGCCACAAAGTAACTCTAGTGGCACACTCACAGAAGAGTCAGAAAGTGTCAAAATGTGCATTATGTTTCAAAATGCATGATGTGGTTGTAACACAATTGCAGTGAAGCACTTTGTTAATACAATATCGCATAAAGCAATTGAAATTAAATGTTTTTAAATATAAACCATGTCTTGCTAAAACAGCTTAGTTTAGCTTACTTTCAACATGAAGATAAACTATTTCATATTTTTATGACACTGTACTTGTACACCCATAGAGCTCTCTTTTCTTTCCAATTTGTTATTTAATGTAAGCCATAGGATGCAGATTCCAAAAAGAAACATATGTATTTATTTACTCATTTATCCAGCAAAGTATTCTGCTTGGCAAGCAAACTGTTTTTCACACCAACTTTGAACATTTTCATACACATTTAAACACCTGGCTGGGATTTGCTTAACCTGGGCTTTTGTGACCACTCTGCAGATCCACTTACCTGTTTTGCTGAATGGCACATGATGGCATCTGCTGAGGGAGAGGAGGTTTTCTGTTGGTCACCTTCTGTCTGAGTCCTGTGTTAGCTTGCAGATTTTATTTTCAGGTTTCTTTCCCGGATAAACGCTGTTATATTCACTGATTTTCTTCAGTAACTATAAGCTGGAATTACACCTCAGAACTTTGCTTTAAGGCACTTGGCATGATTTTTTTGCCCTCTATATTGTATTTTGCCACAGTAGAAATAATAGTTTGTTGTCAATAACTGGCATAATAGCCACTCTGGAGCAACAGCTGGAGTGTGCAGGTGTACAAAAACCTTTGGAGTTTTTCATTTTGTCAAACGATGGTCTTCCAGTTGGCTGTTGCAGATAGGAATGATGCAAAACCTAAGCATGGTATTACCATAAAGCAATTTACTGCCTATATTATATCAAATAGGTTTGCTTCATGATCTGTTTTTGAATAAGTTTGGTACCGGTTTGAAAAATGGTGTGAGATGAACATCCGTCTTTGGTCAAGCAGAGTTGACCATGTTGTGGAGTCAAATAGTAAGAGATTAAAAGCAACTTCAGAAAAAAATAGTTTTACAGTAGTGTTACCTTGCGAGGTCTGAAAAAGAAAGAGGGAACGGGGGGAAACATAACAGTCTCACACCACAGGCTCGATATAACACACTCGAGTGCCCACAGCCATGAACAAACATACACATAGAGGAGCCTTCACCCCTTGAGCACCCAGAGAGAGCCTCTCCCAGGCAGGCTAGTGCACTCTGACACCTCCACCTCCTTCCTGCCAGCGTGAGAGACCACCTCCAGGGAAGAGAGCGGAGCGAGTGGGACAAAGCACGTGTGGACTGCGGCCATGTTTTCCTGCGAAAAAATGAAGAAGAGAAATGGAAAGGGGGGGAAAATGATATGCATAATTTACGCTTTACTCCTTTTTAAGACACAGCTCCTTTTTTAAAAAGACTCCAATATAACACCGCTCAAGGCAATTGAAATACACGTATTGCATTTTTTAATACCATACTTACAATTTCTCAAACAGCCTAAACCGGTTTATACTTCTTTTATAGATTTTTAAATGACTTACAATATAATTAATTGGCCGCATCAACTAACACAACATTTTCCCACTCTGTTTACCAGTGAGAGTGGTTATGGGATGTGAGCACATCTGACTAACACAATCTGAACGGCATCTTTATTGTTTAGGCTTTTATTAGGCTGTTCTTCTGAAGGCGAGGTGAGCTGAAACCCTTTTCTCACACAAACTCGTACATGGGCACATCTGCAAGGTTTCCTGTAAGCAGCGACCCCTTCTCGTCTCATATTTTGGCCTCTCCGTGGTGTCTCCCGGTGAGCCCTTTAAGACACAGCTCCGCACAATTCGTTAAAAAAAAATAATGAAAAGCACAAACATACACACATACATATGCACACACAGTGAAGGGGCCCGGCTCATTGAGTCGATGTAGATGAGGACACAAGGAGCAGATGGAGGTGTTTTTTTGTTGTAAGGGGAGATTTTTTCCAAACAACTTACTCATTCTGTTCTCTTTCATTGTTGCGTGAAGGAATGAAAAGGTTAGGAAAATAATCCTTGTCTTACCTGCCAGACAATGAGCCTCTGATCTGATTTCAGACCTGGACCCTGACCCAGGGGAACACACACACAACCACACCCTGCCCACAGAGGAAGTTCAGGGAGAGCATATTGAGGCTGCGGCAGTACTGTCTGAAACTTATTTACTGTATGATTGGATCACTTTCAGAAGTGGTCTTGACAGGGAGATGGCTATATGATGACATTTAAATGTGTGCTGTTTTCACTTTATTATGTCAGAGGTGTAGCGATTTTATTGGAGCTGAGGTACTGTTGCTTTCGTGCCCCAGGCTGGACACTGCTAGACCTTCTTATAGTTGGTCACAAAATGATAACACACATTTCTCCATAGTTTACTGTACATTAAGTATATCGACCTGTTTTCTAAACATTTAACATTCCATTTTAATAAGATAAAACATGAGGATATGCCTCAGAATTATTCATGAACACCGAGAACATTTCCATGACTCGTTTTTCACGCTTTTAAAATTGATGATATATCATTATACTGTATCATCTATTTATAGTTTGAAATGTGGCAGCGCTATTTCTTTGCATACTGAGATATATATGTAATCTGTTGCCTTGCAAATTTAGCCCCTTCTTTAATCTGTTGTCTTGTGTATTTAAATGTGAGAGAGGGAGAATAAACACATCCACCTTGGCAAGTAACTCTCCATGAAGTCATGAATGGAATTTCGGGAGTAATGCAAACCACCTGTGCTGTGATGTAGATCCAGTGGGGGGAAACAAAAAGCAGCAAAGGCACTGAATGCAGGGAAAACATTTAGCCAAAGAGCCACAGAGGTGTACACACACGCGCGTCCCAGCGCTAGAGCTGGGCCTGCTGCTCCATACATCACCATGATGAAGCACTCAAATCAGACCAGAGCCAATCCGTCCTACATCAATGTGACAGCGGAGGCAGTCGTAGAGAAGGGTCCCCTGTCCCCCTGCTGCCCAGGCAGAGAACGCAACACGTCGCAACACACTCTTACATGTCACACTGCCACTCCATCAATCCTGCGCTGGGTGAAAAGAGAAAGCACAGCTCATCAGAGCAGACACGGCCACACAAACACCTCCACTGCGCTCCTCAGTGGCCTGAGTGGCAGAGTAAGATATTAACACTACTATGGCTTTGGGTCCCTTGGCTTTCTGTGTGGCTCTGTGGGTAAAGCCCAATGTCAAGATTAACAGTAAGCAAGCCAGTGTGTGGAGAGGATTAAAGCTGGGCAGTTCTGGCTGCTGACAGCTTCAGCCGTTGATGCCAGAAAAATCTTTTAAAAATTGTTCTAATTCGTTTGTTGGACAGGCTGATTAGGTAGTGGGAAGTAAATCAGAATAATGACAGAGAAGGACAATTCAACTGTGGACAATTGGGTGATTAACAAGTATCGTAGTTTAATCAAAAGAAATGAATCAAATATATGGCACTTTTTTCTGCGTTACATTTTATTGATCAAGTGTCGCAAAATCTTTATCTCTGTAGATAGAATAAGCGAACATTAGTGATTGAACTCTTAAGAAGTCCAGTGCTCCAATGAGAATATGTTTCATTATAAATTAAACTTATTTATTCCAAGTCCAATTTAAGGAAAAGATGTATTATCAACAAAATGAGCTTATAAAATATATATTAAAAAAAAGAGAGATTTATAGAATATTACAGTATTGCTTATGGGCTAAGAAATAATGTAATATTTATTATTAATAGCTGATCAAGATAATTGTAACATCCACTCCAGGATTGTTTTAATCTACAGATTGGATGATGGTTTGTATTTTCTGTAAGTGGCGCGGGAATACATGAGTAAATTCACAAAGTTTTCTTTGAAGATGGCTTTTAGTGTCTTAAATACAAGAACAAGCAACTAAAATTCAAAAAGAAAAGGTCACCGGATGAGTCAGGTGGAGCCCTTGTGTATTTAAGTCTCCTCAGCTTAGTAGTTGAACTACTTGCAGTCCCTTTGAGGACTGACCTAACCCAAAACACCTCTACGCTCAGTGTGTATTTACAGCGCCACGGTAAAGTGTTGCATTCCCACAAGGGTCACCTGAGCTAAAAATCCTCTGTGAATCACGATGCTTAAAGACACTTTAGAGGGCCTATTTGTAATGGAGCTCCGTCAGCTGCAAGTACTTTAAGAATAGCCTGTTCTGTCAACGTGTTTTTGCTGTCTGTGACTCCTTAAAAAGCTGCCAGATGGCTTAGAGAATTAGAAAGAGTTGGAGCTTCACGGATGTTTTATGCCAGATGCTTGTGATAAGCAGAGGATACGATGCAGAGACTGCAGTTAGTGCTCCTTGTCACATATTGAAGACTGCATAGTTAAACAAAAGCAACCCCCTGAGTGTGGCGCCCATCTCATGCTACAGTGTGTGTGTGTCATAATGTGTCAATCATCTCTGAGTCTTGTGCCATGAGGAGCAAGTGTCTTACAACTCCTCCTGAGAAGTCTTGCAAGTGTGTCTGTGCGCTCTGGTGGCCATCAATATTGTATTGTGCTCCGGTTTCCAGGCCTGAGACTTATCCACTTTGATGCATGCTTCGCCATCTTGGCTAAGATGCTGGGAGGTTAGAGGAGTGAGGCTGATGTATACCCTCCTGATCCCCGTGGTGACTCCAGGTTGAGTGGCAGCTCAGATAGATGGTTAAATGCTGAATGGTATGCGTGTGTTTGAGGGGAGAGCCCCGTGCGGCCATGTCGACCGTGCAACCGCGAGACTGATTTCAAATGCAGGATCACTGGGGTTGAAGAGGCTGAAGAGACCGTTGTATTCCGTTTCAATCACAAAGGGAGGAGAAGACAAAAGGAAGTGCTTGATTTCATAGTAAAACTAGAAAACTTTGGTGCTGCAATATCCTCTTCACTTCTATTTTGATTTCCTGTTTTGATTATTGTGGTGTCGTGCTGAAGAGAAGCCTGTCTTTAAGTTGTAAGTGGTGGACATGAAAAGGAAAAAAAAAAAAAAAAACACAAAACAAAGACTGCTAATTAGCTGTAATCCAATTTCGTGGAAATCACCGTGTTAGGGATGAGACGTCGACCAGTGAAAGTGCCCACATGCAACTTGCCGTTAGAATATTTTGTTATGGTTTCGCTCAAGTGAGGCAGTAAAGGAAGCAAAGAAATCTGCATAAGTACAACATAAGCTGGGATCTGAAAGCCTGCGGTCAGAAGTATGTTGTGCACAACTGAGAAACCAGACATGTTTTAGCTTTTTAAGAGGGTGCATTACTTTCTCTTGTCAACAGGGACTGATTTCAGGACATTGTCCTGTGGACATTAAAACCTTTTGCTTGGATACGTCTTAATTATTCACTATATTGTTTATTCCCCCATGGCACTAACTCACTGTGTCAAACTGAATGCAAAGGGTTTTTTTTTAATGGCATCTTATAGTCATTACAGTATCCTTGAGTCAGTTACAACTATCTATAATAATATCCTTAAGTCTTTTGTGTTGCCATGCATTAATGATAAAAGTGTTTTCAGACTATCTTTATTGATCAGGCCATTCTCCTCTGTGACCAAATTCATTGCTGAACATGATGGAGTCCCACATGCGTTAAGAGATGATGGGGAAAAATGCAATGTGATGCAATGATCAAAGAAGGCTATGTAATATCATTTCCATAATCGTTAGGCTCCTCCGTCGTCTGTCATGGATTTGGGAGTGTTTGATGCTTGGGCAGGTCTCTTAATTAGCCATCCTCACCATCAGCTGTCTGCTGCCCCTTCTGTCTCACAAATTACATAGTTTGTTGTTGTCATTTTGCTAGAGGACAAAAAGGGGGAGGGGGTTAACTTTTGCAAGTGGTCCTTTCGGCTTACAAGTAGCATGTCGGTGCACATTTAAGTTTTAATTTGAAAGCGGATGGGTGCTAGGGTTTTTTCAGGTCTGTTCAACAAGTTTGTATGCATTTGTTATATTTTGGATTTGTACATTTTAATTCTTGCACGTTGTGTGACTTTATCTGCTCTTCTTCACTGTCTCCCAAATCCCCAACTGAGGAGGCTGCGGCCCTTTGACTTGGAGGCCTAAACATTCCACCATAGCATGCCAATGGGGTGTAAGCTGTAATTAGAGAGGTCATCCTTTGCCACGAGTGCACGTGTCAGTGTGTGTGTGTGTGTGTGTGTGTGTGTGTGTGTGTGTGTGTGTGTGTGTGTGTGTGTGTGTGTGTGTGTGTGCTTGTGTGCGTGCGTGCGTGCGTGTGTGTGTGTGTGTGTGTGCGTGTGTGTGTATACGAGCATCTGAAGAAATCATTCTGTTTTTCGTGAACTTCTCTGGCTCTCTATCTGGCAGAAAGAGTTAGCCCTCGGCGAGACCTTTCATTTCCATGCGCTGCACACTTCTTTAAAAGGAAGGGGGGATAAGTAAATACACGGCACTCCTCTCACTGGGATTTAGATCTATACCCCCTCCAAAAAAAACAACATCCCACACGGATTACCCCAGATGAGGAGAGAAAAGTGATGCTGAAGTTCACGCGTTTGAGTCTGAGCGCATCTCTTGTTTGGACTTGTGTGTGTATCACTGTCCAGACTGGAGGGGTAACATGAACCCCATCTCCTCTTCTCTCCCTGCAGCTCCAACACGTTGTCCACACTCAGATCACCCATAACTCCTTATCGTCATTCCCCACACGTCGCTCTCGCTTTCGCTCACGGACCTCACGGACCTCACTTCTCCTCTCACCCAAGCCTCATTACTCAAATTAGGAGCTCCAGTAATCACCACACTGAGCTACACTCAGCCTCTTAACACACCTCACTCACTCTCAGCTCTCCTTATCCCTTTGAGCTCATGCCCTCAGTTCGGTGCCAATCTAGCACAAGCAGCATGAATATTGCAGAGATGGTGTGATGTTGGCGTGCCCTCTGGTTTTATCTCATCCCTGTGTGCAATTGGAGGTGGGGGAGGGTTAATGACACATGGTGCATGTTGTGACTGATGAACATCGGAGGTTGATGTCTGTTGACTAGATGGGTAGATTTCAAAAACTGGTACTGCTGCTCATTCATTGGTAGAAATGGATACCAAACTTTATTTTTATAGTGGAAAGACTTGGCCATGGCCAGACTCTGGAACGACAAAATTGTTATGCAAAAACAAACAAAAAAAGATTTATCACACAAAAAGTTAAAGTTAAAGCAAGGAAAAAGTCCAGTTCTTGGGAAAATACACAAAGCTGTTTAATTGTTGAGGATTACATTATACGTTTTATATATAAATATTATACTACAATCCACACAAAGACTAAAAACAAAAGGTTAGCCAAGGAAATGAACCTACCAGCACCTCTACAGATGCTGTAATCTGTTACTCTGCACTAAAACTGAAGTATAAACTCAACAAATTTTCCTGATTGGTTACAGGCCAAAGTAGTTATGAGATCATTAACTTTCTGGAGTGTCTGGTGGTGGCTTTGGCAACTGTTCCTCACGAAGACATAAAGCAGAGCACAGAGTAATCCATTGTAAAACAGGGAATTGTTTTGTTTTTACTCTTTGGATTTTGTGCAGATTAAACAAACAAAATATAACGTGTTAGTGAGCTTTTGAGGTGATGGGAGGACAAAGTTATTATTAGACAGAGCTGCACTATTAATCTTTCCATCTTGGCAAGAATAAGCATATTTCATGAAATGTCAAACTGTTCCTTAGAGCTGTATAAAACCTGCATCCCTATCTGTAAATTATTTCATTTAGACTTGTCCTTATTGACATGGTGCCTTTGTTATAAATGCCTCCTTCTCTGTTCTCTCTGCAGGTTCTGGAGCGTCTTTTCCAGAAAGGTTTCAGTGTGGCAGCATCATGTGGAGGTGGCGTGGACTCGTCCCAGTTTAGCGAGTATGTGTTGTGTCGTGAGGACCGGCGAAGTCTCTCCATTAACACGCCCATCAGGATAAAACAAGAACCCCTGGACTAGAGCATTCTGGGAGAGGGACTGCCAACACCCCCACCTCCCCCTAATACCCCTTACATCTTCTCACACCACCCCACCCTGCCTATTCCAACTCCCTTCCTGCCCTAATAGGACCACAACCACCCCGAACATACCTAAGTATTAGCAGAGGCTTGTTAACCTCACCAGTTCTCTGCAAAAACTCTAAGGGGAATGTAGTACCAAACAAAGGAACAAAAAGCATCAGCAACAAAAGTTTTTGATTATGTTAAACAACGCCCAAAGAATCTGGGACTGTGATGAAAACAACAATGACAAACGGACACCACAGCAGCTGACAGCTCAACATTTTAGCACAGTGACTGGTTGATTTTTTTCCCCTTACCTTGTTATAAAAAGGAGTCCCGAGACTCTTGGAGGGACACAGTTCCTTCCCCCCCCCCCCTTCCTCCCATGCCTTGAACTCCAATCCACTTCATCATCAGCATACCACATGCAGCCCCCGCCCTCTATCCTTCGTTTCGTCTGTGTCTGTGTGTGAGGCCTCAGTCTTCTCTGACTGGTGACAAGTCTGATCTATTGTTTGACAAGGAAGATTTGGCAGACAGGATGACAACAAGAGGACATGATTTAATGTTGTGAACTCCCACCCCCTCTCCCACAACCCCCAAGATCCCATGACCCCTCACCCCACAGGCCTGGCTTCTACTGTCAGGACCTCGCCAAACACGACATCGTTTGCCAACTGATTGTTTATTACAATTTTTCATTGTTGTTTCTAAAGTATGTTCTTCTTGCTCCTTTTGCTGTTATTATCATGACATAGTGTAAACAATTATTATTAATAGGATTATTTTTAATGTCTCTTTTTTCTTTCTCCAATATGAAGGATGTATGAAAATTGTATTCATTAGGCTCTGAGAGCTTGTGAGGGAGCTTTTCTTGGCAGTAGCTGCAGAAACTCAGATGTCTGCAGGCTATGTGGCTAAAGCAATCTGACTGGCAATGCATTCAGAGCCAGAAAAAGTCCCATTGTTCGAACCGGAATGGAAGAAAACCTGGATGTTTTGACATTGTTTTTAGTCAAATGTGTATCACACATGGAAAAAAAAAAGAAGCACTCCAGAATTTCTGCTTATTAGCTCTAAAACATATCTCGGGTCTCTGATTGTCTCACACGAGCACAAAGGATTCGTTCACACTTAGTTAAAGAACATTTGTAAATTCGAAATTCAGGTCAAATTTGCACACGCTCTAAGTGTACTGCAGTTTTGTTGAGTTAGAATGTTAAAGACTTGAGGACCAACGGAGAAAGCTGACGTTTACCAGTAGATCTCATAATCAGCACGAGATGTACTTTAAATGCGAAATGTTTCTTTGCACTTCAACATTTCCGACAGAGCTCCTCTGACATGCTCCTTCAACACACGTGCTTGAGTCCAGTGAACGGCACCAAGTCAAGCTGATTCTCTCTTTGTGTTTTAGGAGACAGTGACATTAAAATATTGAAAAACAGGAAGAAAAAAAAAAAGCTCCAACTGAACAAGCACTCTGGTACCAAAGTAGACAAGGTGCCTGTTTTGTTGATTGTACAAATATAAAGATGTTCTTGGTTGCAGTTTATTGCAAAATAAGACTAAATGCATTATTCAGAGCTGTATGAAGGGTACCAATATTTGATCCTCCAGGCCGCCAGTCTTGACAGTTTTCTTGAGAGTAGCTCACAGAACCTCCAGACCAAGTTTGAAAGACAAAATCTCAGTTTCAGGATTGTCACTTCTAAGTGAAAATGATTTCATCGGTTCTTCACATGTATGTATGGCAGAACCCAAACTGAACTATACTCACAGCATCAGCATATTATTCACAAAGAGGCGTGTGGGCGGCATTTACTCTATCCTGCTCTCATTCTTTTGGTCTTATTCTCAACATTTCTGGATCAAAGACAGAAACAAGAAAGGCCAAGTTTTCATGCTTTGTATTTGTGTGTAACTTACAGATGCTGTTTCTTCCATTCCAAAAGACTGAGGAGAAAAAAAGAAGCCCATTCTGATCTTTGTGGGTGCTGGCAGTTTTTTTTTAGTTAAACTGGGGTTGTTTTTAGCAGTCCATTAAAAATGGGCGGCGGTTCTTCAGACCATGTTGTCTGTAATAGAATATTTAGTTTTTCTGGATGCTGCTGATTAAAAGAGGCCAATTAGTGGGTGAAGATGGACTCAGTATAAGTGTTGCTTCAAGTCAAGTGCAGTCTTCCCTGCGGGTCTTTTTAAAAAAATATACAATCAAGCCCTTTGTTCTGACCTGCCAGTGGCGTGCGCCTTTGTATCTAGTCGCCTCAAAGGGAATGGTCAACCAAGCCTTTCATGTGCCAAGGCATGTTGGGTGCTTCACAGTCATCTTCACCCCCCTCTGCTTCCCTGAAGGCTCCAAGCTCAGTGGTGCCAGTAGAAACACGGGTTGCACCCCCTGCTGCTGTGTCATCCCTCATGCCCCATTTTCAAAATGCCCTCCTACGCCATAGCTCGTTGGACCACACCACAGCAAACCAAACAAACTGATGAGTCAAAATACGAACATACTCCGAGCACACTGTACCGTGCAGCCAGTCCACTTTACTGTGGTGTAGATGCGAAGATCTTTGATTCATGTGATATGAGGTGTGGAACTCCATCTGGGAAGTTTCTTGAGGAAGAGTGGTAAAAAAAAACCCATCAGTGCTCTAAAACTACTCCTACAAGAATAACTTTCTCAGGAAGGAGGAAAGGAAGGTTTTAGTTTGCCTAAATTTAGTTTGGTACATTGAATTATACAATGGACTCCAAACAACTTCCGAGAGCTAAAGGGTTGTGCATTTGAGAAAAAAATTAAATAAATAAAGATTTGTACTCGTAAGAAAAAAAAGAGTAGATGTGGGTTTCTGCAATAAAACCTCAGTATAGAAATAGCAGGTTATCTACAGAGAAAGGAACGTGTAACTGGACTGGAAAGTTCGTAGACATGTTCACACGCCACCCATTACGTTAAAATACTGGTCAGTGTTCAGCCTGTCCACACGGCATTTGCTCCACTTCTGAGGCGGGTCAGTTGTACAGTTATTGTAAATTGAATTATCAGGACGCTGGGTTTTATGGGACCCTCGTGTTTTTAAGAGACATCTCAGTCCTCTTCAGAAAAAGAATGAAAAGAATTCAAAGCGTAACATTGTGTAAATATGGATTAAAACATTTCAAAGGGTATAATAAGGTGCAAATGTATATTATTTAAAGTGTTTAAAAACCATTAGACCGTGATATTAAAGGGCATGTGTTCATTTACAGTGTCTCCATTTGACTTTTCTTGCATATTTGCGATAATAAAAGGATGTACTGTATATCTGACATGTCGCATCGCTCTCATGTTTTTCAACAACCCCTATAGGATAAGACATTTTAACTGTCTGTCCTCTCTTACTGAACTGATGCAATCTCACCAGCTTTCCTCTACCCAAGCATGTGTGTGCACCCCGTTCATCATTTTTGCAAAGGGGGAAGGTCGTCTTCAGGGCTGAATCCAGATCAGCATTCTAAAGCTCCAGAGGGACCAAGGAATAGGCCGAGATCTTGAAAAAAACCAATATGCTCCTAAACCCCAATATTTTGCACTGAGTTAAACGGTTTGGTCTTTTCGAAAATGCTTCTGCTTAATTAGCAGCAGAAACCTAGAGGGACTTTTCATAGTTGAGCAGCAGTGCTTAACTCAGTTTGTACTTAGCATGTGCAATGTTAGAAATGGAAATGAAGCAAGCTGAATTAGTAGTTGACTTTGGTAAAAAATGAAAAAAAAAAACATAACATAGCTCATTCTGCCTTTAAAATCTAAGCGGTGACCACACTGCTTAGTTGTTCTATTATTTTCATTTAGAGACATCTTAGAGTGAAATTCTATTCCTTGCCAAGGCTGCTACCTACAAAAAATGTTTATTCATATGCTGTTAGAACGACACAAAGCAGAAACTAGAAAAAGCCGAAGTTTCAGTTTAGTAAACAGCTCATTTATTCCTTTACAAAATAGGTACAAATACATAAGTATTGTTTTTCACACAAACAGGAAATTTTCAAGATATATACAAGAGTTTACCAAAAATAACGTGGTTCTAATAAACACATAGTTTTGTAAACAATATTTACAAATCATCCTTACACTGAAATGTTATTTCCCCCATCTGTTTACACAGGAATATTGTCCTAATGTTTTGGCTAAAAAGCTGTAGTAGTAGTAGTTGTTGTTGTTGTAGGAGTAGTAGTAGTAGCAGTAGAAATGCCCTCCTGTGAAACGACCGGAAACCATAGAAATAATTAATAAAATCATCTGAAATCACTACAATAAGTACTGTTGTGCTTGTTTTTAAAACATGGCATTTTAGAGATAAAGTTTATGAAAATGCGTTGAGCATAAACGCCA
>VURO01021965.1:0-21466 GCA_015108175.1 Pelvicachromis taeniatus
CTTCTGTGTATAGCTGTGCTCAGAGGGAAGTCTGCGGTTGCATGGTGATGATGTTGTTATGGCCACTATAGACTGCCAGATGTCCCCTGTGTGTGTGTGTGTGTGTGTGTGTGTGTGTGTGTGTGTGTGTGTGTGTGTGTGTGTGTGTGTGTGTGTTGTACTCCATCACCACAGACCTACGGTAAAAGTAGTAAGATTTCCTGTAAACTGAGCCAAAGCGATTTCATACCATAAAACCTGTAAAAGCTAAACCTGAGAAAGTATGCTCCATATTATTTACCATAAAAGGTAATTGATTAGATATTAATGGTGCTATGGCCTCATATTAAATTTAATTATTTCAATAATTAGTGCTTTGAGATAGACAACTTTGGTTTGTTGTGCACCAAATTAAAAGTCATGTGTCCACAATTCATGTAATTAGGTCCCGAGTCACAGTTATTTACTGTTACACTGTTCTCTTGTTTGTTGTGCTCTTCATCTTAAACCTTATTAACAGGATGGCAGCAAGTGGCTCAGTGGTTAACACTTTTGCCTATTAGGAAGACAGTCCTGGATTCAAACCCAAGTAACTGTAGAGTACCTGTACCCCTATCTGTGGTGCTTGTGTAGGTTTTCTCTGGGACCTCCAGTCTGAAATACAGTAAATGCTAAGCAGCCTCCTCATTTAAGGTGCCTCACTTAGCAACCTTAGCAAGGTTTGTTTTTGTTTGTTTGTTTACAGTTTGATTCATGTGCAGGGACTCCATTTAATAAGATTGTAGTGACTGCATGCAGCGCTACACTAACTGTAGAGCGACATCTGCTACATAACTTTTAAGTGTCTGGATTTAAATGAGTGGAAAAGTGTTAATTAAGAGTATAAAGAAGAATTTTTGGTTCAAAGTTACCCTCCAGCCAATCATCAGTCGGCACAGTCAGCTGCTCCGGAGCTGCTCAGCAGCAGAAGAGTGTGATTCTTTTAGGCGTCTCCCTGATGTCTGTACGTGTGCAGCTACTCCCTGAGTCGCTGCTGCAAGTAGGAATATTTTCTTAGTATGCTTCCCTCATTAGACAAGACCCAAGATGATGTGACTCTCGCCTCCTACGTTTCCAGCTTATTACCTCTCCCTTCTTGAGTCGGCACACTTTCGTTCCACACATAGCAGAGAGAAATTAAATATATCACGGTCACTTATTTTCTCTTTGCGGTTGAGCCAGCGCTGTCTCTTAACATTGGCATTCCTGATGGAAAAAAGGTGCAAACCTTAATAAGAATGTGAGCCTGTAGCGATGGTAATTTCCTGAAATAAAAAGATCATTCGTGTTCGTCCGTCAGCAACGAATAACAGTTTGTGTCTTTACTGAGGTCTATTCAGGACAAAGGAACCTCGAGAGGAACACAAATGCATTCAGAAGGAATTCATTCACTGTGTTTGGTGGTTTATGTTAGATGTTGTCATTTTACTGTACATAGTAATACTGCTATTCTGCATCTTTATATTGCAATTCTACACCCTTCCTCTGACATTTTTGTGTGTGTAAACAACACCTGTTGAAAGTCTGCTCATCCAGAAATTGGAAGATTTTACTCTTTAGGTGGTTTTGTCGGATATAAATTTTAAATATTTCTTCGTGTACAGTTTTGTTATTTACAGTTAAAAAAGCAAATTTTCTTCACCACAAGTTAGGTGGTCAAAAAAAAAAGATTATTATTTGCATTTACCTGCTTCACAACAAAACTTTGCTGTGCTTAAAGTTGATGTTTAGATTCCCTCTTCTCCTTCAGCTCATTGTCAGGAGGTGTTTTTGCCGCTGAGAGTGACATCATCCTGACACTGAAAGAAGTCAGCATCTCTCTCAGCCACACCTAAAAGTTGTAAGGCCTGTTAATCCGTGTGATGTTGAGAAGTAATCAAGCAGCAATTTGCAGCTTCCCACCTAATGGAAAATACCCACTGAATTAAGCTGAAAAGCCGTAAACATTCCTCACCATCTCCCATGCTATGACTGAGTCTGTAAAGTGGTTTTAATCTCGCTCTTGTAAAGAATAAAGAGACTGTGGAGGATATTAAATGCTTCTGGCTCTCCTCCTCCTTGGACATGGTAATTTAGAGTTAATAAGTGAAAGCACAATGACTTTCCACGGTTTATTTTGTACTGTAGTGTTACATTGTGGGTTTTTCCCTTTGCTGTTTTTGTTTCTTTCCCTTTTTCTGCTGTGAAAGCAACTTTAGCGTTTGACTTTTATTCACATCTTACGTGTACTAGAGTCTCTATGTGCAGGAAAGATTATAGTATTTAGTGGAAATCCAGGCTTACAGTTTTAACGTGTTGTGTAACAAGCAGGACTCCGCGTCCTCTAAGATTCAAAGCATAAACCCAAGAAACCAGAATGAAGCTGAGGTTTAAAGTTCAGCCCTGATGCTGGTACAGCAGTTGAGAAAATTTGCGGCCTTGCTAAACTTCATCTTTGTCCTTGAAAACCACAGTTGAGCAACAGTTATTGTATTCATAGTTTTGTTGTTGTTGCTTCACTTATTTTTAACAATATGCCACAATAAGACTGCCTTTAATCAAACCTCACGTTTCCATGGAAAATATAGAGGCATATTATGTACTCAGGACAACAAATCATCCATACACTTCTGACACAAAGAGTATTATCACTGAAAGAATGAAAGAACAGGGATTAATATGTGTGTCCTTCAGTAATTGTCTTTGAAACCACAGGCTGCATAAAAGATGGATGAAGCTAGCACAAGATCACCCACTGGTTTTAGATTCTGTATTTTGGGGATTAAGCGTTAGCATTTTGGCTGCTAATGGCCAGAATGGAGTTCACAGTTATCAACAAACATGATAAGGATTCCTTAAAATGTGCAAATTTTAAGGAATGTTAAAATTTGCACATTCTATCAGAACAAAGATAAAAGACTAACTGCTGAATTAGACTCAGAACTGAAGTACAAACTTCTTGAAGGGGCTGTATATAAGCATTTGTCAGAGAATGCATTCAAAAGGAAATCTCTGAAGCCACAAACACAGTCCGGGGGTTTCCTTCAGTGTTTCCAATACAGCTCAGCCACACTAGAATACAAATATGACAGCAACTTCTTTGCAACCATGACAAATCAGTGGCTTTCCTTTTAATTACAATGAAATTATTTTGCTGTGATGTGTGACCTGTGATGGGCTATGAGTAGTTAGGGTCCTGAAAACATCCTGAAAGTGATGAAAGTCCTCCAGAATTCCTCCTTTTATTCAGTTCAGGTCGATTTTATGTATATAGCCCCAAATCACAGCAACAGTTGCCTCAATGTGCTTTACATCGTAAGGTAAAGACACTACAATAATACAGAGCAAAAAGAAAATCCCAACAATCAAGACAGTTTGAGCAAGTGCTTTGGCAACAGGGGGAATAAAAAACTGCCTTTTAACAGGAAGGAACCTCCAGCAGAAGCAGGCGAGGGGTGGGGTGGGGGAAAGCCTGGACTTCACTGCTGCTTCATTTCTATAACACTAACTTTAATAGCTGTTGTTCACACAGCGTTTTTTTATTTTAATGATGAGCAACCGACGCTGCATTTAGCCAATCAGTGTGTGTGACGACATGGAGAAAATTTCTATTGGACAAGCTACAAAAGATGATCGGCGTGGCTCTACTGCCACATTCTAAAATTACCCAAAAAAGCTCCCGTGGTCCAAAAGCCCCTAATGATTTCTTTCTCTTGGCAGTATTGTCCTTCTCTGCTGCTTCCTCTCCCCACATTTCCTCCCTAAAGAGGGAGGAAGTCAAGAGTTAACTTGTGTGTTGACTAATGTTCTGGATGCTGTCCGTGTCTTTGAGTGGTTCTCCATCCAGGAGAAAGACACTCACTCCTCACAGCACATTGTGACCCTCGTCCACAGTAGCCAGACAATACTGACTCATAGCACATGATGAATGACCTCAGTTCTCCGGAGACTCACTCGACTAAAAAGAAAAACAGGGATGTAGAGAGAAGCCAGAGTCTTAGGGTGTTGGATATAAGTTTAGAGCATCTTTGGCACCAAACGCAAACGTTTTCATGTAAACATGTTTATCAGGTCAGGAAATGTGCGTATTATTTATTTTTCTATTTTTTATATGAGTGATAAAGACCATATTCCACTTTCGTTTGATTACCTGAGTGGTGTGGTTACAAAGGTTATGAGTATCCTGAAAAGTAGCAGTGTGTCTGTGCATCCGTGACATCAGACTCATAATCTCATTGTGTCTTTTTCAGTGAACTAACAATTGGACATTGTGTGTTTTTTTTTGTTTGTTTGTTTCAGGGGAGCCGGGGGCACTACCGGTACCACTGGCAGAGCCACAATGTCAAACACAGCGGCGTGGATGACATGGTGTTGCTCAGCAAGATCAATGAGGACGCCGTCGTGGACAATCTCAAGAAGAGATACATGGATGACTACATCTTTGTATCCTTTGTATCACACAGTTCACAGCCCAGTGAGGAATAGCGCAGTCCTTCTCTTTCCTGCTATTCCCAGAATAGCTGAATGGTCATTCACTGTGACATATTAGCAATGAGTAATAGGTCAGTGTTGGAAGGTGAGTGGGGAGGAAAGGGCGTCTTTGTATCTTTAACTCCTGGTCTTTCACCAAACTTTTCACTGCGGTGCAGAATTTGTAATGGGGTGTGAGGGGATGGTGGTGGTGAGAGCATAGCTGCTATCTTTTAAACAGCTGTATTTGATTGTGCTACGAATTTAAAATGATCTTCTTGAGAGCTATCATTTTCATACACTACATCACACAAATGCAGGGTTTAAGTTTTTAAAGTGCAGCTGTGGCCACACACACACACGCGTGTGTGTATTCGCGACGTGAAACAAGATGAATGAATGAGGTCCTTGAAAGGCCACTCTGAATGGCTCATTACATAAACCTCACTGTCACTCGGGCAGTGCTCGGGATGACCAAGTTTACCAAATGCAGGCAGTTTCAGGTTTGACAGCTCTGAGTCTCTCCTTTGATTTTGCTCAGTAAATATCTGTAACTGTGAGGCTGCCAAGGCTGTGGGTCACTATGGGCCACCCACAATAGCAGCTTTATTTGCCTTGAGCTGCATTTTGGCTTCAAGGCATAAAACCTCACAGTGTTACATGGTTGGTCTATTCTCTGTCATTTCACTGCATACTTATTTAGGCTCAGGCCTGATCGCCAAATACGCCACACTGCTGCACTGTTGCCATCTCTGTTGACGTCATGGCAATCAGAGATTAAGTGCTTTCTTTTCGACACAGTTTTCTCTTTGCGAGAGGCGATTGTAATTTGGTACCACTGGTTTGCTTCCACCCTTTAATTTCTTTAACTCACAATTTCACCAGACGTACATCGGTCCCGTGCTCATATCTGTCAACCCCTTCAAGCAAATGCCATATTTTGGGGATAAAGAAATTGAGATGTATCAAGGCGCAGTAAGTAGATCCAACATCATCCTAAGGAAATAAGCTGTCTTCTGGTTCTCTGATGTTATTGAAGTGTCAGGCTGGTTTAGGCTGGTAACGGTCTGAAAGTTAAAAGGTTTTAAATGTACTGGGTTCGATGCTGTGAAAACAGTGAGCAGATGCTGCTGTCACAAACTTGACTCAACCACTGGAGCAGCTTGGCAGCACCATCACAGAACATCCTGTTTGAGTCTGCCTCCTCTATTTTGGCCAGCCTGTTGACAGTGAACTCGAATTCTTGAGCCAGGAACACACTGAAAAGCTTTAAAAATTCGAACAGACTGTGAAAGCATCACACATGCCAAATTCAGATCACATTTGCACACAAGAGCACTGGGTTTATATTTGCACGGTTAGCCAGATCAAATTATCAGGGAAAAGTTCATATTAGTTCATAAGTTGTTCGAAATAATCACAAAAAGTCACCATGTGCAACTGTTTTGGCAAAAGGTCACTATTCTGTTCTAGCATCACGGACAAAAATGACATCAGTGTGTAAGTGTATTATAGTGATTTTTTTTTAATGGTTTGTGGGTTTTATAGATCAGTCTGTCTCTGATTACATAATAACTTTATTACCTATAAGAGTTTGTTTAAAACTTGACTAGGTTTAGTATTTTGTTAACTGTCAGGGCACTGTAGTTCTCAGCAGACGTTACTATACCACAAGTTAATGGTGAATAAACTGTTTACTATTTTTTTTATATTGATAAAATGAATATGAAAAATAATCAAATATAAAATGAGTTAGCCTACCCCAGAGGATTGGTGTGCAGACTTGATATTGAAGTATTTATGCCCTAATTTTTGCTACTTCTCTTTTTTTTTAGATCCATTCATTTCGTGATATTTCAACCTGATTATTTCGCTAACAAGTTCAGCCATTTATTGCACTATAAACAATTATTATTATTTATTTTTTATTTTTTGCTTATTTAATATGATTAAAGAAATTAAGAATTTTAACTGTTTAGTCCGTCCTTTTTTTATTTAATGTATCAGTTTTGTCAAACTATTAGCATCGATAGATATATTTTGTGAGTTTTGCAACTATATATTTACTAATAATCTTATGTATCTGTGTAAATAATTTGTCTTTAAATTTTCTGCACATGTTTTTAGAATAGTTGGACTAATCTGGAGTATTTGTAGCTGTGGTGGAGAACTACTGATCTACTGAACATGTACAACAACATGTGCATTTTTGTCAAAATTTACACTTTCCATTTTTTAAATTGGAAGAATATATCACAGAGTCTCACTCAATCCAACATATCCTTTACTTTGTGCATAACTACCCCCGTCAGGGTTTAGAAGGGCTTCACAGCAGGGTTTTCTTTACTGTGTGATTAACAAGTCATTAGCTATTAGCACGTATTCTCAAATATCCAAACATATCACACATCGCTTGGTTTTTCATTCAAATCCACCCCAAGTTTGTCACATTCAGTTTCAAAACACCAAGATGGCAACAGCTTCATAATTGGCTTTCCTAATGGGTCAGAGGCTATACCCATCTTTTATATACAGTCTATGGATTTTAAAAGTGTTACTTAGTGATTCGTAAAGTAATCTAAGGAGCTTGAATGAACCAGTTTTTGTCTGAGTGTGTGGCTGGGTCTGAAGTACACTGGGACGGAAACGGGGAGTTTCTCTGATAAACCTGCTACATAAGGGATGATGTTGTTGTTCGTTTTCTCCCTCTGTTTCTCACTAGTTGGAGTCTGGCCTTCTTTACTCCACATGTTTTTAGAGCTTTCGTTACATGTGTGTGTTCCTTTTCTTTCCCTTATGAATTTGAGGGAACATTTTCTGCCCGGTGTTGTAGGGTCCTGATTACTCCATGTTTGTGTTCCAGAGGGTGGTGGGAGTCAAAGAGGAGGTATTGGTCTGTGTGTGTGGGCTTCTGGTAAACTCCAGTGTTGAGGTTTCCATTCTCCTCAATGCGCATGGCACAGTCCAGGAATGGCAAGCTGTTATCTTTTGGGTCTTCCCTGGTGAACTTTATGTTTCTGTCCACTGAGTTGATGTGAGCAGTGAAGTCTTCTACGTCTCAGCTTTTGATTTTGAACCAGATGTCATTTGCATATCTGTACCAGTGGCTAGCTACCATTTGGTCTTTGAACTTAATAAGCTTCTCCAATGAGAGGTGAAATGTCTTCAAGACGCTTAAAGACGTCCAGTAAAGATGTCCAGTCGCTTCTCTTTCCAAGCTCCTTAGACTACCATGACCTGGATGACTGAGAACCTAAGCAGACATTCAGAAAGTAGTATCATGAACTTGTTTTTGTTTGTGATCGTGATGAATATTTTCTTAACGTTTATCATTCACTTCTGTAACCACTAATTTAATATTTTATCCTCTCTCAGGCTCAGTATGAGAATCCTCCTCACATCTATGCTCTGGCAGATAACATGTACAGAAACATGATGATAGATCGTGAGAACCAGTGTGTCATCATTAGGTAAGACTTTGAAATTCCAGTCATTCTTTCTCGGCCTTCTATAATTATCATTAGTTAGCGGCATGTGACAAGGAAATTATGTGAAGAACCAGAAAATCTGCATTTTTGTTTCAATTATCCATTCAAAATAGTGCCTGATAAACTGTACTGTACATTGGGAACCGATCTCAGTGCTTTTTAAAAACAGTGGATTTGTTTAAATCCAGAATAATTAAAAAGATCATAAATCAACCAAAGCATGACCTTATCCATATATTATTAAGATACTATAGTTGCTCAGTTTATTGGTTTCAATTTACATTTTTGTAACTTTCAGCACTTTTTATTAGCATTTCAAACGTCCATGATGTCACCAAATGAGACAAAAGCTGGAGACGATAATTTGTGCAATGTGATCTGTGAGATCACAATGCTGAACTGCTCTGCAGGTCATGATAATAGACGGGCAAGAGGACAGACCTAACAGGTCTGTCCACATCATTCAGTAGAGCTGATTCAGTGTTTGTGGTGTTTTTCCATCATGCTGTTTTCAGCTTCAGTGAATTAAGAAAATAAAATGTACCAGTACTCAAATAGGAAAACGATGAATATTTTACAGCTTGATTTGGCTGCTAAATCCTCAGGACGTGCGATAGAAACAAAGCAGCCGCTATAGCAGCTATTTTTGAAAAACTTCCTGTTTTAAAAAAAGAAAAGAGCACACCTGCATCACTCCTTAGATTTAGAGGATTTTAGAAGCTTTTGCAGCTTGTTTCAGTTTCTCTATGAATGTTTCTGACCTACAAAGCTGAGAAAAATGTGGTGTCATTAGGGGGTTTTTATGCTATGGTCCACTCTTCTGAGCAGCGTGGTTACTATAGTGCTTACCTCATGATGAATGACTCCCGTTTCAGCACTTTCGGCTGTTGTTTGGACAGCCAGCAGTTGCTCGTTCAGTTTTCCACATAAAGGCACCGAGGTGGATTTTGTGATTGACTAAATCAGCAAACAAAAGCATGGAAGTGGTTTTATGATGAACCAGGTCTCAGCAAACAAAGGCTGCTGTGAACTGCTAACCATGCAGCGTGGTCAGCACCGACTTGTGTTAGCACTTTTTATTTTATATTTACGTTTAAGAAAACGTATGAATCAGAGATGAGGTTAATGCAGAAAAAGAGTAGCTGTGCATTTCATTTAGTTCTCTGATATTTGAATCTGTGACGATTTGGATTTAACAAAGTGTTTATTTCTCTTTTAAGTTCTTTCACCACTTGCTTTACATCTATTATAAATACAGATATACAAATATTTTAGAAATACGCGATTTCTCAGTTTCTTGGCAAGTTTTGCATGGTTTTGTTCCTCGAAGCCATCTTAAATTTCCGTCACATGAACCCAATCCCAGAGAAAGCAGGCTTATTCATTCCTCTGCTGGCTTTTTACCAGGAATCTTATCTTTTCTCTTTCTAATGATTGTGCGTGGGATCCTTTCCACGCATGGTTGCGCCTTTTTACCTGTGCCAACAGAGCAGGTTGCTGTTATAATTAGATCAGTTTGAGAAGGACAATGTGTGCAGAGACATTGTCAGGATCATTTTAATGCTTAAAATATGCACGTAGTCATTGGGTGTTACTTACAGTGCCCAGCAACACAGTGCCCTGCACCTGTGAAATGCATTTATTTTAGGCTTTTAGATATATCTGCAGCTGTATGTGGAGACGCATGAAAATGAAGGTCCTCGTGTGATGAGTCTCGAGAAGTTCAATTCTAGCGGTATATTTCCTGCACTTCCTCACAAAGAACATATGTCATAGGAAAAACATTAGGGTAACCTATATAACAAAGAAAAAAACATGCTAATTAAAATGTTACGTTTTTAAAAATTTGCTTCATTTCACCAAATACCTTAAAGTAGAATGCAGCGACTGAAACAGGGATCCTGTGATTCCCCACGTGACTCAAGGAGAACGTGGGGCAGGGGCATAAAGTAGCAACGGTCCCTCAGCCCTCCTACTTCTCCTTGGTATCTGTTTAGTGTGCAGGCAAAAGTCATAGGCGGTGATGTATATAAACAATGTAAAAACATACAAGAAAAACAATGCACTCACATTATCACAGGAGAAAATCTTGTCAAGCAGACTGTACATGTGGCTCAGCGAGTTCTGTGGGAATGCAGTGAACACCTTGTTGGATTCAAAACAGACAAAACTAGAACTGTTGACTGAACATCCTTCGCATAGCTCAAGACAATAATAATTTATGAAAGATAATACTTAACGCTCCCTCCCTCTGCACTACATTGTGTAACTCATGTCCTTGTTTGGTTAATAAATCACTGCAGAAGTCAGAAATGTCTTCAGCATTCAGACACCACAATAATGAGACCTGCCCTTTTGGGGGGTTAAATGGGCCTCAAAGTCCCACTGCAGCTTGTGCTGGAAATAACGTTTTAGTCGGTCGATTGCAGGAGGAGAAACGATGCTCTCAGATATATATATATAACTAAAATATCAGTTTCCTACTTGATTCCACACTACAGAGAGAAGAAGTCCAGGCAATACTTTAGGATCTGGTACAGGCTGGGAGGTGTATATAGTAGGATGTGTGCAGCTATACTCAGACTGCTGTAATAGAGCAGCTCCCATGACTTCCTCTGGCAGTCTCAAACAGTCTGCAGCTGTGTTTCTCACAGTGGCTGTACCATCCCGACTGTACTTTAAGGCACAGAAAGAAAAACCAGACCTGGCCGTCATCCACTGCCAAACCACATAGGTCAAAATAAATATGACCCCAGCGTAGTGAAAGGCAAGGAGGGGAAAAAAAACAAGTGTAGGCTGGGGGAAAGATACGAAGGAAAACTATGTAAACAAAACGAGATAAATGTCATTATTACTGCGGTGTTCATCTGCCTGCACGTGCAAGAGCCACTGATGGTGGGTTGAGTTCATGCAGTGAATGTAGCTGGCTAGCTGTGACTGCTTATTTAAGAGATTCAGTATTACATTCTGAGGTGGAAATTTGCACAAAACGTGTCTCACACACACACACACACACACACGCACACACACATAAACTGCAGCTACTCTCACAGCTCACATGTTTTTAATTTGTTTCATTTTCTCAACCGATTTTGATCTGTACCATGTATCAGATTGTGTTTTCATATATGGATGTAAAAATATGTGTTTATTCTTAGAGAAAAGACGAAAGTCTGCACTGGGACATGCAGGAAACAGTATTTAATGCACAGACGTTTCTGGCTGAGCTGTTCCTAAGCAGGCTTATTGTTAAATATCAGATCACATGCACATGGGAGTATGACATAAGCATTAGACTGATAAGCCACGAGAACAAACGGGAGCAGGAAAATTTTAAAATCCAAAATAGGTGAACAAACATCTATACAAAAAAAGGTCTTTTGGGGTTTTTTGGTCACTGAGTGAATAAAAACTGTGGACGGTGTGGGACAGAAAACAACGACTCAGTGAGCGTCTGCCACAGGCTATCAGGTGGATTTGAATTTGGCCCGTGTTTGAGAAAACACATGGTGAAGTCTTTATCTGTTTTTCAGTGGCGAAAGCGGAGCAGGGAAGACTGTGGCAGCCAAATATATCATGGGCTACATCTCCAGAGTGTCAGGCGGTGGACCTAGAGTGCAGGTGAGAGGAGATGCCTTTTGCCCTTCTCTGGTGTTTTTTTAATGAAGAATGCATCTTTGAAATGCTTAAGTGCACATGTCAGTGATAACTAAGTAAAACCAGAATGATTTGTGATACTCACTGCACACGTGCGCAGTCAAACCACCTGTTGCTGTCTCACTCCTGCATTTTTTTTTACACGTCGCTCCAGTCTTTGTCTTGTCATCCTCATCCTTTGTATCCTATTGTGAGCCCATCAGCAGAATCTTATTCACACAGCCCCCCTTGTGCCATCTGGCACCCCCCCCAAATAAAAAGAAAAACAGCAGATGTCCAGTTTCTAAGCTTGATAAAGATCTCGTTTGATGAGGAAATTCCTGCACGGTGATGTCAGTGGGAGTTTTATAATTAATCCACTCAGAGTTGCTTCCACCAAGACAACAATCAGAAATCATTTTTGGTCTTTAAATTTAACGATAGACTGCTTACACTAAATCAACTAAGACAGCTTTATTATATATTTATGATACTGTTAACTGTACTTCGTATCCCAAGATAATATCACTGTGTCAGTTCAGCTGTTTTAGCATGATACATTTCTCAAAGCTTATACATTTCTAATAGTACTTGTTAATATTCAGATTTTTGGACATCTGGAGATTAAACATCGGTGCGAGAAGAACTGAAGCGCAGTGAAAAGGCTAAACTCATATGCGTGTCAGTGAAGGATGTTTTTCTTTTGTGCAGGACTAACAAAAGAAAATTTCCAAGACATACCGTTCGGCCGTTGTGAACAATACTAGAAGTGGGGAATATCTCTGTCTGCTGGACTGATTTAAAACTCATGTGTTTCTGACACACACATGGCTCACAGGGAGGATAATGCCCTCCAGATTTTGTGTGTCCGTCTGTAGATGTGCATGTGTGCGCCATGCTGCTATCTTAGTGGAAACTTTTCTTAGAGTCGGGCTGTGAAGTGTGTGGTTTCTCTACCTGCTGCCTCATCTGTTTGTGATGTAGCATCAGCTCACTGAATCTGTCTCCTCGCAGCACGTCAAAGACATCATCCTGCAGTCCAACCCGCTGCTAGAGGCCTTCGGCAACGCCAAAACTTTGAGGAACAACAACTCCAGCAGATTTGTAAGGCTGCTTCTCTCCCTCTCTTTAGCATACAGTTTAATCAAATTTAGTGTGTTCTCACATCCCTTTTTCTAAAACTACCCTGAACATCCCACTCCTAGTCACAGACACGGACGCAGTTGCCGTGGAACAAGCTGAGTCCTCAACTTTTTTGTTGTGGCATACCTTTGAGATTTACAGTAAAAGTTTTTCTTCTGTTTTCTGTTTTATTTCATGAGGAAGCAAACCTCGTGTGTGTCCCGGTTAACCAGAAGTGCTGCGACGACGCACTGCGCAGAAAGACACACACACAGAACCGCTGAGGCTTACTAAGAAACTTAACCGATGAAAAATAAGCTTCAGATAGAAAATGCAACTCCCCGAAGTTTTTCAACAGAGTCTGTTAGTTAAATTCATAAAGAGCGGATGCCATAAAATATATTCTTAGCTTCAAATTTGAAAGAGTAAAAATAGTTTGGCGCTAATTGTGTATGGTCACTACATTTGAAGTGCTTTCTTTAAATAATGAGACATTGCGTACAGGCTAGTCTGGAGATGAGAGTAAGACAAAAAGCTGGATCATATTTTTATTTCAGTTTACACACACACACTGCTAGCAACCTTAGAAGAGCCAGGTGCCAGTATTTTCAGACCGTATAGCTCTGCCTGTTAAGCTTTATTACAGTCGGCTGCAATACAAAGAAAATGCTTTGATCCATCAGGGGAAATACTTTGAGATCCAGTTCAGCTCCGGCGGTGAACCAGACGGAGGGAAAATCTCCAACTTCCTTCTGGAAAAGTCACGTGTTGTCACAAGGAATCCTGGAGAAAGGAGTTTCCATATATTCTACCAGGTGAGGGCTTTTTTCTTTGTTTGTCTAATAGTGAATGGAACACATTTGACCTGAGAAAAGGGCCTGCGAGGTGCTCTCAGGACAGTTTGGACTTTTTGTTGTGCATGGCCTGAGGTTCTTGTGTTGCGATAGTACAGCTTTCTTTAAACTCTGTGTCGTATATTTTTAAAGGCACATTTTTACATTTTGTACACACAGTTAGAGACTTAATTTCTGCTCAACAGCTGATAGAAGGAGCCACCTCGGAGCAGAAGAATAGCCTGGGAATCACAAGCCTGGATTACTACAGTTACCTCAATCAGTCGGGCTCTTACAAAGTGGACGACATCAACGACAAGAGTGACTTCCAGGAGACATTGGTACGGTCCGACTCGTTCAGTTTGCTTGGCAGTCAGTGGGGTTGTGTGTGTGTCTGTGGATCTCATACCAGTGTTCATGTGGCTCACAGTCTCTCAATCGCACTCCTCTCTTGTTTTCTTTTTTTCCCCTTTTTTTTCAATGATCTCCTTCTGTTTTTGTTTACCAGCGAGACCACAACAGGAGTAATTAGAGAACATGAGCTAGGTACCGCAGGAGTGAATAAACCCCCACTGTGGTCCTGATTTAGCATGCTATTTTTTCCCCCTTTTACTTCCCCAGAAAGCCATGGATGTGATTGGCATCTCACCAGAGGACCGCTCCATGGTGCTTCAGATTGTAGCCGGAGTCCTGCACCTGGGAAATATCAGCTTTAAGGAATCAGGGAACTACGCTGCTGTGGAGAGTGAAGAGTGTAAGTGGACTCATACAATCACCAGTCACCAAAGATTTTTGTCACCAAAGGGAAACAGAGCGCCAAAGACTGAGTCTGAGTTGTGGTAAATCTTTGCTTCTCGCTGGGTTCTTGTCCTGACCTGCCCTTCTCCGGTTGGTTTTGGAGGGTGTTTCTTTTTCACCACTTTCACTCCCTAAAGTTTTATTGTGTTAATGCAGGGCTGCAGCCAGCTGTCTGGAGTACTTCAGGCCATGCAACATCACCAGAATATAAAATGCTATTATTGAAGGTCTGGACGTATTTCGTCAGAGACTAAAATTACTTGGAAAAATGCTTCTTCTTTTTTTATCTGTCCCCCTTCTCCCTTCCTCTTTTCTTTTTCTCCTCAGGCTGCGTCTGTGTGATGCAGAGGAGAGAGCAGTTGCCAGTGTACAAAGCGCTGGTTTGTTCAGGGGAGACGTAACAGCAACATTTCATAATCTAAGCCTTTCCTGTTCCTTTCAGTCTCCCTTCCTGTGTGCTTTAACTGCACTGTGCTGTTGTATTACTGCTCCTAATATAAAACAGCACAAGCCACTTCAGTATTAACAACTAAAACTCAGAGCACGCCAAAAAAGTATGGATATTTGACTAATGTTTGGTCCTAAGTGTTAAATGTGAGGTTTAAAGATGAAAGTGGGCAGACTGTAAATAGATGATGGACACTGCCACTGCAAAATCACCCAGTGTTTGAGCTGCGTTAGTTTTAAAGACATGAGGGTCTCATCTCTTTTCAACATTAATATGTTGACATTAATTCAGTTTGAAATTTTGCAATGCCGTTTTGGACTGAAGAACTCCATCCATCAATCCAATTCAGGGTCACAGGAGTCTGTCTTAGCGGCCATGGGGCGAGAGGCAGGGTACAGTCTGAACAGGTGGCCAGTCTGTCACAATGACTTAAAAACTCCCACGGCTCAAATTTAACATGCAAATATCCAAGAGATGATATTGAGGAAATGAAGTGCGCTGTCACAGAATTGTTCATGTCTCACTGCAGTAAAGCTGCATGCTTTGAAAACCTCTGTACTGACGTCTACATTATGCACTGCTGCTTTGACTAACAAATTTGCAGGAATACACAGAGTCACATGAGAATTGTTTCCAAAGTTCACAGAATGCGTCCAAACCACCAGGCCGTCGCATGCAGCTCATACCTTTATTACCGAACACAAAGGACGACTTTTCCTTACTGTTTAATTGGGCGTATGGTCAGTCACACCCTTACGTCCCAAAAGGGGCTCTTCTAGAGTGGTCTAATGCATTCCCAGACGCAGCGAGTCTGCAGGCCTGAGAGCTATTTCCTTTTAGGGGAAGTGAGTCACTGTAATAAGGCAGGGAGGGGCTCTCAGGGGACAATATCAACGCCAGGTCGGGGCTTGATCTGTGGTGTGTGCCACACTTTTTATTGAAGAGTTCAGTAGCTGCTATTTTTATATTTTACGCTACACTCAGCTGCAGTACAAAGCTCATGAGCTCTGAATCATCTACTATTATGGTTAAAATCAACAGTTTTGTGGCTTTATGTCAGTCATGTGCATTGTTGTTTAAGAAGGCAGATGAACCCTGGATTTTCAGTGTATTCTGTGCTAATGCCAAGTTTGCACCTTTCGAAGAGTCCAGTCCTGTGCGTTGATTTGCATGCTGGTTTTCACTGAAATGTCTCGTAGCTACTTCAGAGAAGGATCCAATACTCACATGCTGCTTTATTTCTCAGCTCATCATAGCAGTGCAGTAGCAGAATATTATGACAAAAGACTGTCAAGCAAATACAGTGGTTACAATAATTTTCATTTAATCAGCTGTTTGTTTTCTTGATTGATGATTAACACTATAAAATGTCAGAAAACCTATCGTTCAAAAGAAATGCTAGTTTCTCTTTCCCGTTGACCTATATCCCAGTCTTTCCTCCGACCTATTCTCCATAACTCAGAGATATTTAATTAAAGATTACAAACAACAAAAGCAAAATAGAAACTCATCTTATTTTAGAAGCTGGAAAATTGTTTCAGCTCTGTAATGGCGAATTCTTAAATAGCCAAATCATCATAGTCCTTATAAAACATAGAATTGTATCTAATAAGACTTATAAAGTCACAACTGCTTTCTTTTCCCTCCTTTACTTTAATAGTTTTAGCCTTTCCTGCATTTCTGCTGGGGATTGACCAGAACCGTCTGAAGGAGAAACTGACGAGTCGAAAGATGGACAGCAAGTGGGGAAGCGCGGTGGAGTCCATCGACGTGACGCTGAACGTGGAGCAGGCGTGTTACACGCGTGACGCCCTCTCCAAAGCCCTGCATTCACGTGTGTTTGACTTTCTGGTCGAGGTATGGTTACATGTATACAGTGCTTTGCTATAGTAAATACAAAGTGCTGAAGCCGGTTATATTTTGGTAACAAGAACTTTTCATTTCAGTCCATCAACAAAGCCATGGTGAAGGACCATCAGGAGTTAAATGTTGGCGTGTTGGACATCTATGGATTTGAAATTTTCCAAGTAAGTGTTTTTTGGACATTTCTCAGGCTGACACATGGCTGCGGGAATGCAGCAATGTGAAAATGAGATTAACTGTTATTAGCAATGAGCATTTAAACAGATTTAACACAAAGGATGAGGCTAATGTAAAAAGCATGTGGATTAGGTCCCATCTCCTAATTGAGACAGCAGTCTTCAACATGCTTTTTTAATCTGATTGCTTCATTGTCTACTTTGTTTAATGAGACTGGACATGAGAAATGAGACTTGTGGTTTACAAACAGCTCTTTAGTCCTTTTATTGACGTTGCTGTGGTGCACCGTGAATCTATCTATGATTATGTGCTAAAGGATATCTAATCTGATCCTCCAGGTTTGGCTGTTGAAGAGTTTTTTTGTATGCACAATATAAGAAAAGGTCATCTGCATTCTGGTGACTGCAGGTTTTTAGAAAGGAAGCTGCAGACCTCTGTAACCTAAAGTTCAAGCTGATGGTCCATTGTATGTGCTGCAAAATGCACAATGCTCCCCTTCCTTTAACATCAGGCAGTCAGTACATCGTTCCCCCTCCAAACAAAGCCCATTGAGCTTAGAGGATATCCGCACCCCACTGGATATGCAGCTCATTCAGCCTGTATTTATTCACCCTCTTGTCTTCTTCAGAAAAATGGGTTCGAGCAGTTCTGCATCAACTTTGTGAATGAGAAGCTTCAGCAGATATTCATTGAGCTGACTCTAAAGGCGGAGCAGGTAATGTGCCTACACGCTCTTCTCTTTCCCCTCGTTTTCTTTCCCCCCCAGATGCTTTATACTCTAATGCTTAACTTTTTTTCCATGTCTTGCAGGAGGAGTATGTGCAGGAGGGCATCAAGTGGACTCCTATAGAATACTTCAACAACAAGATTGTGTGCGATCTCATTGAGAGCAAAGTAAATAAACTCTGAATAGGATGTTTGTTGCTCATGCTAAATGTGCACATTTCTTTTTTTCTTTTATATAGAAAAAAATGCATTCTGTTTTCATAAACACAAACATGACAGACAAACCTTGCTAAAAGCTATAAAAAGAAATGCTTCCTTTGTGATGGGGAATTTGTTTTTTGGGGAGGTTGATTTAAATATCTGCTCTCTAGGTTTTTATCATTGAGAAAAACGGTTTGGCGAGTAGATCAAACCTTGGACCTGTATAGAAGAAGAGGAGAAAAATGAAATGTCCTTTTACATTAACTGCCTTTGAAATCAATCACTCTAATGGCATAATAGAAATCAATAGAGTCCTCCACACACAGATATATTTTTAGAGGCTGAAAACATGTAAATCAGGATAAACCAGGATGCAATCATTTGTTAATCTTGTTTACTAGTATTGGAAACCTAGTTGCCCAACTTACTGCCAAGTTTCTGCTCTGTTGCCATGACTCGCAGCTTAATACCCTCAAACGCGCCGACATACCTCTTAATTTGATTTATCTGTCCTACTGAGAGGTCTAATCCATTAAATCCACAACAAGGGTTTTAACACAAGCCTCCATCTGAGAGGAGCCGGGGATCTGTATCAGTGGCTGACAGTTTAGTTCTTTGGCTAATGTGCTGACAAATTTACACGTGTCCTTTTAACACTGCTCTCCGAGTCTGAGTGGCTGTTGCCGCTATCTGGTCTGAAGGCTGATCATCAGCCATGGGCATAATGAAGAAAAATGGGACCAACCACTGCAAGAGTAATCTTTAGGACCTGCTGTTTTAAATCAGCTCTACCGTTTTCGTTTTAAAAATGTGTAAAATGTGTTTTTTGTGTTTGATAAATAACAACCCTAAATTATTTGTTTCAGCATCGAAATTGAAGCTTTGTGTGGTTTCTTATGTCCCAATACTCAAATTTTTGTGCCACATCTAGAGGCATAAGTTAAGGCTGCAATTTTTTATTGTCAAATGATCATAAGTGCAAATAAAATGGGAGAAAAAGTCAGTTAGAAGCTGTTTTATTTGATAAATAACTTAAAAATGATTGAAACTGTTGCTGAGTCCTTCCAGATCTATGTATAAGACCACAGTTGTGTTTACATGTGCTGCAGATCAGACAGAAAAAGGTCAAAAACAGATCATCAACCTATAACAGATCAAGAACTTAATGTTGGTCGTGTTCCCCAGAATCCTCCTGGCATCATGAGCATCCTGGATGATGTTTGCGCCACCATGCATGCTGTGGGCGAGGGGGCCGACCAGACGATGCTGCAGAAGCTCCGAGTCCAGATCAACACCCATGAACACTTCAACAGCTGGAATCAGGGCTTCATCATCCACCACTATGCTGGCAAGGTCAGTTTCACTTTGATCTGTTTGTTTGTTTGTTTCCCCGACAACTGGCTTCAAACAGCAGTCGTCTGTGTATTGAGTGGGAAGCCATTCAGCTTTTTGCAGACATAAAACGGTAATGTATACTGGGCTGTAGTGTGTATATATACAGTCAAGTATCTCTGTGCACTTGTCTTCGTCCGTGACGTCAACTTTGAAAGAATATTTTATGCATGTAGCCTCCAGCTGTAGGGTAACTTCTGGAAATAAAAAGTCCAACACCATAAAAAGTGGCATTTCTTTTAATGGTGTTGGAGCTGTTCCTCCGTGCTTGTATGATCTGTCATAAATGCTAGTTATATGCAGCTGGTTCTTCCATCTGTGTCGTCATTTTGTCCTCACAAGGTTTCCACTTCTAAAGTAGCTTTGTGCACCATCTCCCACCCTTCTCCATTGTCTGTCTGTGGCTGAATTTACCTCCCCGTATTAAACCTGCTCATCGAGCCGAGCATTACCGCTCACTAGAAGTCTTCTTGTGGATTAATTTAGATTTTTGGTGGTCTCACTAGAGGTCGCATTGTGTCATTCTCCAGATGTGTGGTGGCCTCAGCCTGGCACACATGCCTTAAGCTTAATGAGCCGTGCCATTAAGGCTTGAGAGGCTCCCATGCCTGCGCTCAGAACATTCCTCCCGTCTCAGCCAGTACAGGAGAAATACTGGAGTTTAATTCACACACTTAAACCACTGCTGGTTTTTAAGGATGCTAATCCTGGGACGTGTAAAGCTTGGACCCTGAAACCCTTCATGTTTGTTTGTTTTTCTTTCTCTCTCATAAATTTCAGGGCATTTATTTAGGTCACAATATGAGTTACGCTTTTTTATTTTCACACAGGGGCCATCTTCCATTGTGCTGGAGGTTTTATACAGCTCAGTTTTCTCCTCTTTTGATAATGATGACTCTTGAGAAATCCTTCTGTGTGCCTCTCCTCCAGGTGTCCTACGACGCAGAAGGTTTCTGTGAGAGGAACCGAGACGTCCTCTTTACCGACCTCATTGAGTTGATGCAGAGCAGTGAAATGTAAGTAACTCCTGTTTGCACATTGCACTGACATGTGGCGAGCATTTCTACGGCGCTCACTTAAAGGGAGTCATCTTTTGTGATCATATGGTTATAATTGAACGCAGCTGAATAAGAGCCTCAGACGTAGCAGTGCATCTGGAAACTGGCGGGATGTAGCAAAAGTGTGCAGGGTGGGGTTATGCCGTTACCTCTGCCCTCAATCGCATCTGCTTGCTGTCCCATAATGCGGCTTTCGGGGTCTACTCAATCTGTCCTTGCAAGTGCAGGTTGCTTGTGGGGCTGTGTTGTGTCTGTTCCCCGTGTGTTATGCTTTCTTCTGCTTGTCAAAGTGGCCATCTGTGCAAACAGCCTGTGTTGTCTGCGCAACCCCCGCAGGTCTCCTTTGTAAGGCGCGAAAGGAGGTTATGCCAAAATCCCATTCAGACACGTGCTAGAAGATGCGTTGATGCATTTGACACGACATGCACACAAAGATAAAGAGTCTTACACGGTCGCACAATGAGGCGGAAGGAAGCACACCCATTCCTTCAAGCAGCAGGTCCAAACGGAGAAGAAAGCACTGACCAGTATTGCCAGCTGGACAGTATTAGAAGGCTTTGAGTCTGTTTGTACCGTTGATCCTTTCTTCTGTGTCCAAGCCCGGAGTCAGAAGTTTAAAATCAAACAAATCCCAACGTGGGAAAAACCAGAAAGGGTGTGGGATTTACACCAACATGAAACAGCATTTTGAAATCATAAACTAATCAGACAAATGTTAACCAGAAGCCTTCGTCAATTTAAGAACAAGCCACCAGATTTCTGTGACAAATAAAGGAGCTAAATGTATGACTTAGAGTTGCACTGATTGCAGAACTAAAACATCATTTTGATAGTGGTCAGGCATGAAATTATGACAGGTATTTTTGTTTTTATTAATTAAAAAATAAAATTAACATTATTATTATTAAATATTATCTCATAATTTTCACAAGGGACCATAAATGACAATGACTTCCAAGAGCTCAACACACACTGTTCCTTTATTGTTACTCCAGTGTGTGTGTGTGTGTGTGTGTGTGTGTGTGTGTGTGTGTGTGTGTGTGTGTGTGTGTGTGTGTGTGTGTGTGTGTGTGTGTGTGTGTGTCCATAGCTGTAAATTTAAATGGCACTCAACAAAATAAAAGGGTTTTCTTTTTGAAGACAGCTGGGATAGGCTCCAGCGCCCCCCGCGACCCTGAAAAGGATAAGCAGCTGCGAATGGATGGATGAATGGAAAAACTTTGCAACATCAAGACTCATAGCATGGTTGCAGGACGC
>VURO01021965.1:21486-41727 GCA_015108175.1 Pelvicachromis taeniatus
CCATAGCTGTAAATTTAAATGGCACTCAACAAAATAAAAGGGTTTTCTTTTTGAAGACAGCTGGGATAGGCTCCAGCGCCCCCCGCGACCCTGAAAAGGATAAGCAGCTGCGAATGGATGGATGGATGGATGTTTTTAAATGTTTGAATCTTGACAATCATGTGTCTCAAGCTGAGAGGAACCTGAAGATGTGGAAAGTTCACAAATATCTGCCACATTCTGACCAGCAGCAAGAAATCCTGATGGCTTCACAGCGCAGCCGTTTACCACCTAACGAGTGAAAGAAATCTGGTTTGATCCCAGAAGGAGAAACAAGTCCCTTTGGGACTGTGTCAGGACGAGTAACCAGTGTAAAAATAAAATAATATAGATACATTTAAATTTAATAAAACATGTAAATTCAATAGATATATGGATATGAACATGTGGAGCTACATGCTGTAGTTACCCATAGTGTTGTGATGCATTTAAATTTAACGCTGAGCCTAGATCAGGACCATATACTGTATATTAAAGATGGACATAGTCACTGTGATGTCACTCATCGGCTTGTCAAGCCGTGAAGTCTGAAGTTTTGACACTGTAGGATTTCAGCTGTTGCTATGGTTGTTTTTAGAGACAGAAATACCTTTATTTTACACTACAAGGTGAAAGACTGAATTACAGGCTAATGTTATGAAGCCCTGTTAGCAGGCTGTGACCACAGTCCGCACAGACACAGATATGTGCTAATTAGTGCTAAGCAACAAATTCTAAAAATAAAATTTACGATTTTATTTCACCAAACACTGGAGCCACAAACTGTACTTCTGGGAGGGAACTTTAGTACAAATAACGGCACATCAAGTCATGTAATTTAATAAACAGTTGTTTCGATGATGTAAAGCAGCTAAATACCAAAGATTTTCGCATCATTTTAACATGGAAGTTAATGGAGACTCACTTTTGGAGCCAGGCTTGAGCGGTCGCTTCATGAACTGCACTTTTTGCACTTCCACGCTGGCTTCATTTCTCATGATCTGATTAGGACTACTAAAATCCACATTATTTGTTATACTGGTGGAGCAGCGCAGGTTTACAATGTCTAAATCTTGTGTTTCGGTTTATATATTCGGTAGTTATTAAGCAATTTATGGATTCACCTTCAAATATATGAATTTAAAAACAAATGTTTTGTTTCTTTCTAGATTTCATAGATATTAACAATTTCACTCTGTATCTACTACCTAAATATCTACAGCGTACGTGAACAGCTAGCTTTAGCAGCCCCTTCCAGTATGAGTCATTTCACACTGTCAACAAGCAACAAGCAAATTCCCCGACGAGAGAAAAAATACTGGAAGAAATGGGATTGATACTCTTAATATACTCTTTAATATTCTTTGTTTCTCCTTTTCCAGACCTAGTATCAGTCAAAAGAGTCAAAAGTCATTATTTTATTCTTTGAAGCAATTCCTCAAGTAAAATTATTCACTCGGTCTAAACATAAGTGGCCTTGTGGGGATTTGCTGCAGAGAAAGCTGTTTGTACAAATACAGCACAGTGTGGACACACATACACATACACACACTTTTTTTTTTTGCTTTCCCAGCCACCCCCAACTCAAACTTACCAAATGGTTCAGGAATTTAGATCAGTGACCTTCGTCAGAGGTCCTCGGTTCTTTAATCATTAACTGTGTTTTTTTGTTTTTCGCTGCCAGGGAGCCCTGGTGTGATTTTTAGCCTTACAGCTGTTTGTTTTTGTTAATATGAGAATGATGACAGCTTTTTTTTTTTTTTGTCCTAATCCCTCACTTTCTGTCCTCCAACAGTAACTTCATCAGAGGGCTATTTCCGGAAAACCTCAATGCTGACAAGAAGGGTCGACCCACAACTGCAGGCAGCAAAATAAAGGTGTGTGAGTGTAGCTGTGCCTTCTGTTTATCAGGGTCACTGTGGAAAAGACCTTTGCTGAGATACTGTGCGTGTTTGCTGTTCAGTGGAATGTCCTTCAGCGTTCCCAGTCAGCAAAGAGCCAGTAATTTAATCACAGACGCGCCAGCCTCATCATTATCTTTCCTCTTTTGATGCTTGCTCTAATTCCATCCTTCAGAAACAAGCCAACGATCTGGTGAGCACACTGATGAAATGCACGCCACACTACATCCGCTGCATCAAACCAAATGAGACCAAGAAGCCCAGAGACTGGGAGGAAAGTCGGTAAGTGACTGAATCACTAGCAGTCACTTCTTATTGTCCTGAAAAGTTAAAGATTAAGACACATTCATCGGACGACTTACTCCTCAGAGCTGAGCAAAACATGAGGGCAGCTCTTGAGTATGCACGGCTGATCGTGAGGGCGGTCTGAGCAGGACCAGCCAGTCAGAGACAAGTGTTATGATAACTCTGAAAAAGTGATGTTTACAAGAACATGTACACCATTAACCCAAATAAAAATAGCTTGTTGGAAAAAAACTAAGTATACCCTTACTGCTTCCAAAGGAATTAAGAAGATAATGGAATGCACTCGATTAACTGATCATCAACAAGTGTGAGCACCTGTATAAAAGCAGATGTTTTGCCTTTTTGTTGGTTTTGTCCCATAGCCTTCCTTGGTGGCCATCCCAACAGATTCACACCAACGTCAAACCAACGACACTCAAAGAAACTGCAAAAAACCCAAACGCTGCATCTCAAACTCCACAGGCTTCAGTTAGCAGGTTACATGTTAACGTTCATGAAAGTCCAATTAGAAAAAGACTGAAGTATGAAAAACCTCATCTCTCTAAAAAGACCCATGACACCGTGTCCTGTGGACACCAAAACATGCTATTGCTATTTCTATAAAACACTTGAAGTTGATCTAATATGTTAATTTCCAGCTCAATATTTTTAGTCATGCAGAGTTAAGAGTAGAAAAAACAGCCTAAAACAGCCTTTAAAGCAGTCTGACCTCATATTTGAGTACATAGTGCTGTATTATCATATGAGGGGAAAAAAGTTAAAGCATAATAGGTCCACTTCAAACTGTCTAGTAGAAGATACTATAGCAAATTAACAAATATATTTAAAAAATTAGATGAAATAACAGAAAAATTGACTAAAATATGAAGCAGAGACCATTAATAACCACACTGAAAGTAAAGTTTAAACTGATGAACAGAACAATTTTGGTGCGATGTCCTATCAAATGTTCGAATTCAATGGAAAACGACCCTGTTTTTAATATGCACCATCACCAAAATGTTGTAGTACGTTATTTATGGATACTTTTTATGTATGAATTATAGAACATGAGATCGTTGTCCAGATTTTTTTTTTTCTATCTTCACCAAATTTCTTTGCTTTTTTGTCTTTTTGGGGTTTTTTGTTCCTCTGAAGACATGTGAGGCACGTTTCAGGCATTCCCCATTCTTTATCCCTTTGTTTCAGTTTCCTACACTTTTGTCCCTGCGCTCAGGTTTTGGGTACTACATGTTCACATACAGTCTGATGGTGTATTGTTCGGAGCCTACCGCCTTCCTGTTGTGAGGGTGGATCATTAATTAGCACCAGAACCGCTGTTTTCACAGGAAGTTTGACTGCTTTGTTTGAGGAAAAAGTTAGGAAAACCACTCATTTGCATACAATAACCTCCGATTATCCCTTCCTGTAGTATGAGTGGTAGCTTCACGTGCTGTGAAAAGACTTACAGTTAATTCCTTTGTACATATCACTAATAATGTACAAACACAAAAGTATGAAAAATGAACACATTTCATCAATTCGTGGTTTATCTGACACTGAACGAGGTTTTCCTGTCTTTAGGGTGAAGCACCAGGTGGAGTATCTGGGTCTGAAGGAAAACATCAGAGTGAGGCGTGCTGGCTACGCCTACCGCAGGGTCTTCAGGAAGTTCCTCAACAGGTTTCTTTACTTTTTCTTTTTCACCGTGATTCCAGGTGCATTGCCTTCATAGGCTATGAAAGTTACGGACGTTTCATTCACTCTACTGCTTGTCTCCTGTGCTTCAAGCCAAAGTCACACAACTTCTGCTCCTTATCGCCGCTCAACTTTGACAGGTACGCCATCCTGACCAAAGAATCCTGGCCAACATGGCGGGGAGACGAGAAACAAGGCGTCCTTCATCTCTTACGGTCTGTCAACATGGACCAGGATCAGTTCCAGCTCGGCCGCACCAAGATCTTCATTAAAGCCCCCGAGTCGGTACGTTTTACCGCTGCGTCTCTTTCAGGCCGTCGCATCTTCTCTTTGTGTGTTTCTCCATTTATAAATCAGGGCCTCTTTTAGGAAGCTTTCCAGGAGTATAAAGCACAAAGCAAAAACTACAGATAATTTGTAGCAGTTCACATCTCTTGTCAGAGCGTCATCAGCAGGCTGCAAAAAGCCTCAAGTCATCAGTTTTTGCACTGAACACCATAAAAGGACATCAGAGCCCCAAATCACGCTCTAACCCTCGTCACAGGGGAGGAGACTGAACCCGACCCTTGCACCACGTCAGCACTGAGTCACCGCCGCTCTGAAATGAAAACACGAGCGCAGGCTGTGGTTGCAGAGTTTGGGGTGACATCGTAAAGGCTCGTTTTTCCACCATAACTCCCTTTTTTTCCCTGATTCTTATGAAAGCAGCACTTGTGTGTAGCCTTGCGCTTTCACTCATTAACATTTGTACACGTCACGCACGGGCGAGCATGCACGCCCACAGATGTATGTTTAGTAGCTTTAAACACAGACATCTTAGTCTTAATTCAGGCCTTACAGCAGATCCTGAATGCCTTTACTTATTTACTGCAGCCGCTCACTGCCAGGATCCCCCATCCCCCCACGCTGCCACACTGAGAGCCACTGAGGTGTGTTTATGAAGCACAAATATCACATGGGGCGGACCGCTGAAATGAGCTGCCAGGCTTCTCAAAACACGTCTCTGTGCATGATAAGACACTGACACCGGCTAATGAGCCGGGTGACTGAAGCGTTGTTCTGTTGGCTGTAATAAGTAAAGTTTGTTTGACGCCCGGCCAGATGTTGGAGGAGTTTCTACCCCTCGGTGATGATGGATTTGCTCGTGGCTTACTGTCCATCAGAGGTCCTTTGTAAGCAGAGCTGAGTAACTATGACAGACAGCTCGCCTATAGAGTTATTAAAAAACACATTTTTATAGAGCAGTCACAGCTCTTCTTCTGTTTCCTGTGGCATATTAGTGTTTAATCATCAAAGCCACTAATTTGAAAGTGTCCTAAGCCCCTTATATACGAATGTTGGGCCACGAACTTGGGCTAATTTTTGAACCACACATCAGAATAGTTGTGCAGTCGTGCTTCTTCTAATTAAGATCTAATAAGATGGCATCACATCACCCCACTCCTGGCTTCACTCCTGTGGTTTCCTCTACATTTTAGAATTGTTTTTTGTGATTTATCTCAAGTAACATAGCAGCTATGTTGACCCCATACGAGCCATTTTGCAGCCTGAGGTCATCGTGTGTTGTCCTTCTGGCTGTTCCAAAATCCAGGGGTAAATCTAAAGGGTACAAGGCTTTTTGCCATTAGGGCCCCTTCAGCTTTGGAATAGCCTGTGACTTCTTTCTTTTTGTAATGTCTTCTCTTTCTTTTATCATCTACCATCATGGTGGATTTGATGATACTTGCATTCATAATTCTGTAATTTGACAAGATCTCCAACAGCACTGGCTGAAATGCAGCCCCGAACCATGAAAGAGCCTCCATCGTGTTTTAGAGGCACTCACTGTTGTACTTCTTCTGCATATATTGATGATGATATACACTTTTATAAAATAATTTCATTGTTTTTTCATTTTTCACTTATTCTTTCAATCTCCACTTGTCCAGTTTCCTCAGATTTTAACACCACACTGCACACCATGCTGAGATATGCCAGGTTTTTAGCTAATAGCTCTTTAGGAACCATACTATTTTTTGTGTCAGGCTGTGTTATTGCTGGATTTTATTTTAGATTCAGCTAAAGAAATGGGAGTAGATTATATGTTTGTTTTGTTTTTTGGTGACAGGCCTAAAGATACAACTTAAAATAGATTTTTTGCTAAGTTCTCTGTTATTTGTAGATAGAGCACTGGTTCGTCCATTAAGGTGCCTTTTTTAACTGACTCAAAGGTCAGTGTTAAGTGTTAAAAACATTATTTGACTGGACTGAAAATGAGTGAAAAAGCAGGTAATGTCCATAGAAAAACTCTGAAAGACCTTTAGAAAGCCCTTGAGAACGGTCACTTAAGACCACTTAAGTCTGGCTCCTTAGAGGTAGAGGTAGCTTAAGATTTTTACTCAGTACTGTTTATCTGGTACTGTATTCTGATATAATCCATTCCCTAATATTTGTATAGGGCCTATACAAGTTAGTGAGTACACGGGTAATTAATTAACCATACTATAAATTTATTTATTTATTTATTTATTTATAGTACATACAGTTGTTTGTTTCAGCACTGCTTTGATTTGAAGAGCCAGCCGGATATTTGTGTAATAAAGACATTAGGAAGTTTTCCTTTTAGCTTCCACTAATATTATCCAAAACACCACCTGCTGTTTGCTCCTGGAGTTGTCAGCTGGGTAGTACAATCACTCTCATAGCCTCTGTGATTTTGTGGTGTCACTGTTTCTGTGACTCAGTGTATTTTTCTGCTCGCAGCCTGTCTGGGTGAAGTTTGATCTGCTGTGTTGTGTTTTGGTCTTGCTTGCGGTTTGTTCCTGTGGCCGGCTGTGTCGATGCCAAGCCTATTGCAGCACTGGGCAGGATGTTTAGTCTGGCAGGGAGAGGGCAGAGAGTGTGATTGCGTGTCCCGACGCCCATCGGGAAATCACATATCCCGGTGAAAAGACGGGTCTGCTCATAAGTGTTAGTGAGGACCACAAACACTTGGTGAATTGCAACTTTAAGGATTATTGTAATTAAACTCTAAGTTTTTCTACTTTAAAGGGTAAGTGTTAATGTCTTTAAGCCCGTCTCACAGCAATAATCAGAATCCTGTTCACGCTGGCCGTTAAAAGATCGTTTTAGTTTAAACGTGTTCACCGTTGGCTCTGCAGCTTTGCAGAGCATTACTCTGTTGATTCAACTGCCAAACAGTTTCATTACAACAATCCAACCAAGCTGCGGCTGTTTGTCGTCTGCCAAAGAAATGACTGCCGCTATTTCAACAGGTGCAAATGGCTTGTTGGCCTATAACCTATCAAATATATCTCTCATGAATGATATCCAGTCATTTCGAACCAGAAGACATTCCTGTCATAAGGTTGAAGCTGAAATCTGTTTGTTTTGGCAAAGTGGCTTTTATATATCCTTTATTTATCTGGGTAAAACATGTCAATGGCATTAAAAATATATTTTTCTGGAGAGATTTGACCAAAAATTGCAAGAAACATAACATAATAGTTATCAATGTCCACTGTGAACGGCCATCTTTGAACAGAGGCGGTGGTTTACAACACCAACTGTCTGCCATCTATAATCCAGTGTTGAGATCCCTTCGCAGACGCCTTAACGCCCACGCACATCCTGGGCTTTCTGACCTCAGGAATTCACATGATAGGGTGAGGCCAGGTTTCACAATGGGTTCACCCGAAACCTTGGCTGATTGTGACCTACACCTGTTTTCATACCTCGGCTCGTGTGAATAGGCAGAGGATCATTAGGGGGTCCATTCTCCCTCTTGGGGGGGCCACTTATATATAGCTTAAATCTGGGACTCTCCACCATTTGACCTTAGAACTGAAGAAGCTTCTCGGATGAGAGGTTAAACGTCTTCAAGCAACTTAAAGAAGTCCAGACGCTTTTCTTTCCAAGCTCCTTAGACTATGATGACCTGGATGACTGAGAACTTTTGCAGACATGAAAAGGGAAAGACCATCTCTGAATCGAGGAGGGAGCCTAAGGGTACATCTGTCACTATCTTACAGTGCTGTTTTTGCAACCATTCCCCAACTCTCTATGAATGATACTCATGGCCATTGACCAATGGACTTTGATCAGTGGTTGTTGATCAAAGGTTGTGAGAACTTGCATATTAATGATCAATGAACTTACCTCACAGCCCATTGTTCCTTCAGTGGTGCCAGTTTCAGTCATTATGCAAATGAACTGTTTATAAGGTTGGGGAAACCTGCAGTCAGCTCAGACTGAAGAAGTCACTTGGATGAGTGACGAAACATTTCTGCCACTGAAAACGCTACGTCCAGATGAACAGAATCAACTCTTTTGGGATTTACCTGGATGACTGAGCATGCATCAAGACTATTTACCATTATAAGCAAATGTTAATACACAAACTGAGCCGACAGCTCAGTTTGTATTAACTGTACTCAGGCATGTTCAGTATGTGTGTGCAGCCATTCCTTCCACTGAGTTCATGTAGGTGTGTCTGTGTCTGTGTTTGGCTTTGTGCAGTGAGGTGCCCTCACGTGTGTCATGCTGAGTCTCGCTCTTTGTCTTTACAGCTGTTTCTGCTGGAAGAGACGAGGGAGCGCAAGTTTGACGGCTACGCCCGGACCATCCAGAAAGCCTGGAGGAAATATATGGCCCGCAAGAAGTATGTTCAGATGAGGGAAGAAGGTGAGTGAGGGAGCATTTTACTGCCGGAAGTATCTACCTGCCTCGCGCTCCCGCTCTTATCCTCTTTCTCTGGGTTTATTCAGCTTCCGATCTGCTGCTGAACCGAAAAGAGAGGCGGCGACACAGCCTCAACAGAAACTTTGTAGGTGACTACCTCGGTATGGATGACCGCCCTGAGCTCCGGCAGTTTCTTGGAAAGAGAGAAAAGATCGATTTTGCGGACAAAGTCACAAAATATGATCGTCGCTTCAAGGTTGGTTCAATTAAATCTGCAGTGTGGTTTATCAACAGCTGGCAAAATAGTTGTGCAACATTGTGTTTTCCTTCTTCATTTAGGGAATTAAGAGAGATTTGATCCTGACCCCAAAATCTGTGTACCTGATTGGAAGAGAGAAGGTGAAACAGGGGCCAGAGAAAGGGCAGGTGACAGAGGTGGTGAAGAGGCGGATCGATGTGGACAAGATCTTAGCGCTGTCTCTGAGGTGCAAAATGTTTCCTTCACATCTGATTTACAGTATTTAACAGAAATTATAACATTGCCTTTGCCAGGTCCAAAGAGCTTACAGCTTCTTACTCCTCCACAAAACTCAAAGAGAAAGGTTTTCTCCTGAGAGAATGATGCTAGTGCAGATATTTCCAAACTTCATGCTAACACGGCACAGTTTGAAAGGTGAAACATTTAGTCCAGTCTTTTGTCATCAGTTGAGCAGAAAGTTCAATATTATTTTAGTGTTTTCGTGAATTCAATCAGCAGGTTTTCTTCTGCCAGCTGACAGGCACGGCTCCACTAACGACGAGACAAAAGACGAGCTCATGATCTGTAACCCTGAACTGACGAAGGGGTTAAGAAAATGGATCATTTTATTCTGCTTCTCACCTAAAACATTTCTACATGGTTAAGTTGTATATTCCAGTCTATCGGAAAATTTGAAATAGCAGCAAACTTTTATTTTTACTTACATTAAGGAGAATATTGGTGCAGTCGTTAGCACTGTTTCCTCACAGCAAGGTCCTGGATTCATATCCACTGTCTGGGCTGACTTTGCATGTTCTCCCCATGTCTGCGTGGGCTCTCTCCGGGTACTCCAGCCTTCTCCCACAGTCCAAACACATGCAGTTAGTGGCGTCAGGCTAACTGTTGATTCTAAATTACCCATAGGTGCGACTAGTTATCTGCCTCTGTGTGTTAGACCTGTAGCAGCTAGGATTGGATAAGATAGGTAAAAAAGGTAAAAAAAAATTTTAAAAAAAGGTAAAAAAATAAATTAAAGGCAGGTCTTTGTAGCTCAAAGCAGGAACATAAGTCATTATACTGTCTAATAATTAATACAATTAATAACATGTGCCACACAAATTTAATCCATAAAAACAAGTTTGGTGCTTATTCTGTTTACACAAGTCAGCTGTAATTGTTACTTCAGCTGCTTTACCATATCCAGCTCTCCAGAAAATCTACCTACAGCAGCATTTTTTTTTTTTTGCTGCATTTCAGAATTTACACTGCACAACCACAAGAGAAGACCGCCTTTAGCTTTGATCACGGCACGCAACTGCTGTGGCATTTTTTCAGTGTCACAACATTTATTTCCATCCAGAGTTGCATTAATTTTTTTCCAACACTGATGATGCTGATGAGAGTCCGACTGCTGCGTAAAGTGATCTCCAGCTCTTTGAGAACCCAAAGGTTCTCAAAGAGGTCGAGAACTCTGGACTCTGTGGAAAATGTGTCCATGTGTGGAAATCATGTTTGATGAAGAATTCTGCCATTACCATTGATGGGGAAAAACCTGGTCATTCTGTGTATTCAGATAGTCAGCTGACCTCATTTTCTGGGCACATAATGTTGCCTAACCTCGACCTAACCGGCCGAAGTAATTTCAGATCATAACCCTGCACCCACAGCCTTGCACTTCATCTGCCTTTCTTCTCGTGCCAATCACTCCTGGATCACAGTAAATCGGTCACACGTTTCCATTGCTTTAGACTCTAATCTTTATGCTCCCTGGCAAATGGAAACTGATAAGCGTGTTTTTATTAAGGCTGCACAGCTGTTCTCATCACGCTATATTTGTGGAAATGCTCCAACTTTCACTATTAAACATAGCTGTCAGTTCTACGTCGGATATTTTTATGTTTTTAATCATGTGATTTCTGTCCGATCTCGATCTACTACCCGTCCAGGACCCAGTTTTCATAGTTTCACCAATCGCCATAGTAGTTTTCTTTGCTCGGTACAGGGCACTAAATTGAATCTTTTGATCAGCTTTTCCAAGCTTATGAGACGCAACCTCCCAGATGGTGAAGCAGTTGGGATTAAGTAACCTTTTTCCAGCCCAAACATATCAATTATATCCCTGCAGGTGGTGAAGCTAATTTTTTTTTCAGTGTATTTTTCTGCTACTTTAATCAAAAGTAAAGCATGCTAATGTTGTTGATTTTCAAACTTCAGCCCCTGCTTTGCTCTGTTATCTCAAAGCCAATCGTTTCTACGAGCTGAGGTACATACCAGCAGATATTCGATTGTTTCCAAAACAAGACAACATCTGATTTTGTAGACACTGCACTGCAGAAAGCCATGAATCCACTTCAAAGTCACTGTCTGGATTTGTAATCAAAGAAGTTCCCATGTTGCTGTAAATGTCACACAAGGGACACGGAAAACATGTGGAGTATATTTAAGCTGCTTGTTTATGTTAGTGTTTTTAGGTCTGACTGAAAGCAGTTTAGTCCACATCTCCAAAACATTGCTAAATAAGTCCAAAATGCTATGGTGGTGAAAGAACGTTGATCAGTTTATTGTAAAAGTACAAAATAAAAGGCGCAGAGAGACTTTTTGTAGCTTTGTTGTTCATGGGAACGCAGCATTGCTCGTTTCAGAGGTAGAGCTGCTGGTGTAACATGTGGCTTTTGAGTCAGCGGGGTAATACAGACCAGGTGGTGCAATGAGCGAAAGCAGGAGTTGTAAAAAGCTCATCAGAGAAAAACCCGACTTCACTGGGAGGAACAAAGTATCCTTGTGTGGGTTACGGGCTCAAGCTGTCGTCCCTCCTCAGATGTGAGGCGCTTTGTGGGGCTCTTGATGCAAATGTGAAATCTGATTCTGACTCGTGATCTTGGCTTTTGTCAAAGTTTCACAGAAAGCAGAAAAACAGTGAGATTTTTCTGTTATAACACTTAATGTTTCCTTCGCTTTGTTCGTACTTTCAGCACAATGCAGGACGACTTCTTGATACTGCACGAGCAGGAGTACGACAGCTTGCTGGAGTGCGTTTTTAAGACCGAGTTCATCAGCTTGCTGTCCCAAAGGTTCGAGGAGAAAACCCAGAGGAAGCTACCGCTTAAGTTCAGTAACACGTAAGTAAACATTTCAACAGTAAATGTAGAAGATAAAAGGACAAACAAGACAAAAACAAAGTCCAGGAGTTTGATTCATTAAAAATATAAATCACAGATGTAAAAATGCGGTGTCGTGTTTCTCAGACTGGAGATGAAGTTGAAGAAGGAGAACTGGGGCTTCTTGAGTGGCGGCGGCTCCAGGCAGGTCACATTTGTCCAGGGTCAGGGAGACTTGCCTGTCCTGAAGCCTTCGAGCAAATCTCTGCAGGTCAGCATCGGACCCGGGCTTCCCAAGAATACACGTGAGTATTAACGAACCTGAGCAAAGGTAACCTGTTCTCACAGTGATCCTGTGGCAATGGCTGCCTGAAGTCTAGAACACCAAATGCTGTGTTTCCTTCCTTGAGATGTGGTTTGTTTGTGGGTCTCTCCATTTACACTTTTTATCCATTTACACAGTGAAGCTTTTGTTGTGTTTGATTTGTTTGTTTCTAATCAGTTTTGCGGCACTAGGCCTGCAGCTTCATTAATTAACACTGACTCTGTCCCACTGGCAGCCGCACATGTCCATGCCATAGCATAGCCTCCACTGTGTTTAAAAGTTGATGTGGTTTGCTTTGGATCACGTCAAATCTGGCCTTCCTCCACCTTACTGTAAACACTTTGTTTTACATCCATGAAGCCTGCCTCATTGACAGTGCCCTTGACTTATTTAGATGTTGTGAAGTTGTTTTTCTTAACCATGGAAATAATTCTGTCATCATCTACTTTTGGTCTTTTGGCCTTTTGGTGTTGCTGAGAAAAATCCACTGTGGTTTTGTGCAGAGGCAAAACTGCAAAAATGATCTCTTTATCCAACAAATAATGGATGCAACTGTGTTTTAGTTTTGTTTATCTAAAATTACTTTGCTGCTGATTACTTATACTGCATGAATATCTGAATATCTGTCCCCTCAGGCCCAACCAGGAAGAGCTTCACTCAGAGTCGCTCTAACATGTCCAGAAGCCACCAGCACACCCCATCACGAGCTGCTCCGGGACCTCCAGGTACAGCGTCTGAGCAGCCTGCTCGTCATCTGTCCCAAGTGAATCATCTCTCTCACAGCTCACATGACGACAAATCTTTTCTTTCTGCAGTTTCTCACCAGAACGGCGGCATAAAAAACACCAACCATGTCGCCAGTCAGAGAAACTCACAGCATCACAGCCAGCGGCATCCATCATCCCACAAGTCAGCACACCCACTCCTGCCCAGCAACATCAACCAGGTGAAGGAGCGAGGCGGCAGTCGCCAGCAGCCGAACTTAGACTGTCTGCGAGTCCCCGATCAAGGAGCAGCAGGGTGAGAAACCGGCACACACTATAGCCAAAACCCAAACAGTCCATGCAGGAACAGACAGCCTAACATACCCACACAAAACAAGGACTTTCCCATCACTGCTTCAAGCATTTAATTAGTTTAACATGTGCATGAACTCCTCATACTGCTGTAAGTTACCTGTTTTTTCCCATTGACACCAACACCTGTTGGCTGAATCTTAATTGTATGACTGAGGTGATGCTTCACACAGCTTAGCTGAAAGAAATCAGCAGTTTATCAACTCATCTTTTTGATTTTCAGCTAAAAAAAAAAAATGTGGCTTGTTGTCTTTAAACCTAATATGACACAGCACTGTGTTAGCTTAGCTAACATTTGCACCTTAAACTATGTGGATCTTTCAGTCCCAGGAACTTTTCTCAAGGAATTTAAAGGTTCCCTTTGACTCTTTGTTGGTTTAAAACCCTAAAAAGTTCATTGAAAGGTTCCTGGTTCCCGGATAAACATGTGGTGTTTATGTGGTGGAAAAGTCCTTTTTTTCCTATCGATTCTGTGTTAATAAACGTGCAAAGTCATCTAATTATTTGGCTTTAAGCAACATACAGTCTATTTTTTTCTTGTGTTTAGATGTCCAGTATTTACATGTGTATTCGATCACAGTGTGATAACCAGCCCAGTTTCATAAAATAAGACATTAGGCAGGCTCGCGTCACGAACACAGTTATAAACGTATTAAAATGGCTTTAGACATTAGCTCTGTTTCTGTATTTTGACATAATTTGGATAATTTATTCTTTTGTAGTCCTGGAGGCAGACCGCCCACTTCAAACGGAGGAATGTGAGTTGGAGTGTTTGCAGTGTTTTGACTGGTGTTTCATGAGTGAAAAAGCTTGCAGCAGCAGGAAATGCTCATAATTATTCTCTTGTATGATTAAAATTTGACTTCCTGCTGTAGTATGCAACTAAGATTTTATTTTATTTTTATTTCCTGCTCCTGCTGCTGCTCGGTTTCAATCAAATGGGAATTCTTTCTCAATTTTTTTTCATTTGTAAACAAGCTCTCTGGGAGGTTGAAAGAATCGCTGCTGTGCTTTTATTTATTTATTTTTTAAATATTGGTTCACAGGAGTAAATATTTGTATTGGGTAAATACATACGTTACATATGTATACAACTGGCTGCTTCACTGCCTGCTTATAGTTCACTGTGTAAAAGACGGATGTGTCATCCGGCACTTAAAAGTGAAGCCACTGGAGATATGCCTCAGACCTGCGTTCTTTTTCATGGCCAGCAGGGGCGACTTTTCTGGTTTTAAAAAGAAGCCCAGTTGTAGTGGACACTACAGCTCACAAGGCACTGATCTATGACCTTACTTAACTTTTATTTGTTTGTTTTTTTGTTTAAGTTGCTACATACTACATTTACAACATAACTCATTTTGTAGATTATCCCTGCAGGATAAAAAGCGATGATAAAGCAGGGTATGAGCTCTCTTTGCTCATCACGTCTGGTTTCAGAACACCTGAATGATGATGATGATGATGATGATAATAATGATGTGAATTTGCTCAGACTGAAGCTTCACAAGGAGCCTGACCAGCAGGTGGCATCATAGAGACTGCATCCCTCTTTTATTTACTGTGCACACCGATCAGCTGTAAAATTATGCCTAATATTGTGTTGGTACCAAAACAGCCATGACCTGCCAGGGCATGGACTCCACTAGCCCACTGATGGCCACACCCATCAGGGAATGTACATGGTCTGCAACAATGTTTATGTAGGTAGTAAATGTCAAAGTAACATCCACATGGATGGTAGGACCCAAGGTTTCCCAGCAGAACATTGTCTAAAGCATCACGCTGCCTCCACCGGCTTGCCTTCTCCCCATAGTGCATCCTGATGTCTGGTTTTCACCAGGTAAAGATGGACACACCTGCCCACCCAGGTGATGTAAAAGAAATCATGATTCATCAAACCAGGCCACCTTCCTCTATTGCTCCATGGTCCAGTTCATTGTTGGGCCTTTCGTTGGTGGACAGGTGTCAGCACGGGCACCTGACTTCTCTGTGTATTCTGACACTTTTCTATCAGAACCAGCTTGAACTTTTTTGGCAGTTTGAGCTACAGTAGCTCGTCTGTTAGATCAGACCACAGGGGCCGGCCATTGCTTCCATCATACATCAGAGACCCTTGGTCGCCCGTGCCCGGGCTTTCAGATACTGACTACAGATCAGGAACAGCACACAAGAGCTGCAGTTTTGAAGGCGCTCTGACCCAGTCGTGTCACAATCACAGTAACATCAACTTTGAAGACAAAGTTTTCACTTGCTCCCAAATATATCCCATTCACTAACTCGCGCCATGGTGACGAGATAATCAGGTACAGCAATGTGCAAGTAATGGAATGCAGCCAGTATGCAGAAAAAAAGTGCTGCTGATTTGGGATCAGCACTCCGTGCTCCTGAGGGCTTCACAAACACATTTTAGGTTAAGTACTTTTGTGCAGGCATAGAGCTGGCATGTACTACATCGCCATCTTGTGCCTGATTTATGAACTGCTGCTATCTCTCTAAAACACTTTCTGTTTGATTACATTGTTGACTGGAAAATGAATAATTGTAATTCTCAAATCGGTGTTTCCTGGTTGTTATATGGTGTAATGAGATGGTGGTTATGCATGCCCTTGTATTCTGAGATCTAACATAGACGAAGTCACAAACACGTTTCTCTCTTTGTCTCCTATGTTACCTCAGGGCCCACAGACCATCAGCCAGCAGGCCTCAGCCGGGAGCTGGACGACCCAAGCCTGCACCCAAACCCAAACCCCAGGTGCCCCAGTGCAGAGCTTTGTACGCCTACGATGCTCAGGACACAGATGAGCTCAGCTTTAACGCTGACGACATCATCGACGTCGTCAAAGAGGGTAAGCACGGGGCAAAGAAGGCATTCAGGGGCTTATTTGTCATCTGTTTTTTACAGGACACTAATTTAGTCGTGTTTGTTGGCCAGATCTGTCCGGGTGGTGGACAGGACGCCTCCGTGGGAAGCAGGGACTTTTCCCCAACAACTACGTCACCAAGATCTAGGAGCTGCAGGTGTCACAGCACACGGAGGAGAGAACGCTTCATCCCTGCTGACCCTCTGAGAGGAAGGGGCGGAGCTTAGAAGCTTACAGAGAAGCATAGAGAGACGCATCCTCCACTCTACTGCCTTAGAGTACACGAATGTAACTCGATTACACCAGCAGACCAAATGATCATCAAGCTTGAAATGAGGCTCTAAAGACAAAGAAGACTGTTTGACCGCAGGGTCTGACTTTAAATTTTTTTTCCTTCACAGTCCCTCTGAGTACTGAACAAAACTATTTATTGTATTTATAGCTTCTGTGTTCTCTTTACTGTCATTTATATCTTGCTGAGGATTTTTAACTCAAAACATTTTTGAAGCGCTGGAATGAAATCTGCTAAATCTGTGGGACCAGGCTGTGATTTTTACTCTCAACACGTCGTTTTGTTTAGTTTGTTTTAGATGAAGGTTTGATTGCTGAAGCAAACGTGGATGTGTCCGTGTCAAAAATGAAGTGACTGCTGTTTTACCAGGAAATATTTATTTTTGGTGCAAAACTGTAACTACTTTCCAGGAACACATATTCATTAAATCGCCACACTGTGATTTTTAATGATTAGAAATACCAAAGCAATACCAAAACCAGTCAAAAGGCAGTGTAGTAAAGTGGTTAATCACTATGTCTTTGCTTTTCTATCACACCAGTATATTAGACTAACAGGAGACGCCATGTATACTGTAACCTGAGCATGCTGTCTGCGGTCTATTAGCACTTTATTAGCACTGGTACTACCTTGGACACAGACATCGTTCATGCCACAGCCAGTAAGTCAAGTTGATGAAGGACAAGTTGCCAAGATGGCAATAAGTCGCTTTGGTAAATAATTTGTTTACATTAAATGTTTTTAAAAAAACAGGCATTTTAGATCTGATTCTGTATATGTGTTCATATGTAAGAGGATGCCTGGTGCTGGTTAGAATTTAAATTAAATATTTTTGTTTTGTATTTTCTCTGAAGGATTTTAACATGCTGGCTTTCATCTGCTTTTGTTGCTCACAGGTCTGCTTTATTTCCTGTTCAGCTCGGTGTGATTATGATCACAGATCACCGTGAACAGATTTTTGTTTCGTCAAGTACACCAATGTGTTTTTAGGTGAATTTGTTGGCATTTTCCCTCGTGGCGCTGCAAAGAGTTTAGCTTGTGCTCGACTGTTTCTGCACATCTTTTTGCACTGCTTCCATTACTTACACATTCCTTTTTTTTTCCAAATAAAATAACCACATTATGCTCTGGTCCATAACTGCTGGGACTTCTGTCATAAAACTTCTGCATCATGAAATATAGTTTGAGCTTAGATGGTGGAAAGTATCCTTGTGCAATACATAACAGTAGATCAGTCCTTTAATAAAGCATGTAATACTGCATATTTAACTGCTTTGGGTTGTTTTATTGTCAAAGAAGTAATTACACTACACCTTGCTAGACAAAAGCAGGTTGGAGGTGCTTCTGTCTTCAAATCTTCATGGCATAGATTCAGCTAGGCGCTGGAAACATCCCTCACAGATCTTGGTCCATGTTGACTTGACAACATCACAAAGTTTCTGCACATCCGTGATGTGAATTTCCCGTTCCACTACATCTCAAAGGTGCTCTACTTGAGTGAGATCTGGTGACTGTGAAGGCCATTTGAGCACAGTGAACACATTGTAATGTGCGTTATCACACTGGACCACTGTGGCCATAAAGGGACGGACATGATCAGCAACAATACTCAGGTAGGCTGTTTAAATGATGCCTTTCCATCAGCACAAAGCAGTCTGATCACCGAGACATTCTCTGGTATCAACAAGCTTTTTTCTCTTTTTGAGACCATTCTCTGTAAACTTCAGAGATTATTTGGGAAATCCCAGTCCTCAGACAGGACCATCTGTCATCAACGCCACAGTCAAAGTCATCTGTGCTGGCAGGAACATTTCCTGCTTAAATCTTCCACATTGTTTGTATTGTGGATCTGTCAAACCCACCACTGTACAGCTACGCTCAGGGCCACAGCTTTGCTGGACGACTGCGTTTCTTGGCGTTTCATTTCCACCTTGTGGCTGCAATCGGTACTACAACATTTACGTCATCTGAGAAAAGCCTTTTATCGGTTGTCATGAATGCGTTTTATCTTCTTCAGATATTCTAGTACTTTTTAAATCACATTCGCACAATCACACACTCATTTTAACTATGGACCATTTCCAACTACTGACGATACTTGCTCCAAAATAACCATTTCATCTCATTCGCCTTGTCCACAACAGACTTTCTAATTATTTGTATCAAGTTATTAAAACCAGAAAAGCTCTGATTAAAACAACAAAAACACGACGAAAAGAACATAGTTTAGTTTAATTTCTATTTGGTTATTTGAAAACAGAAGTCCCTCTTAATAATAGAATAAATAACGATAAAGAATACATTTGATATCATGTACATGTTCTTGATCTAAGGCAGGGTTCACCAGCCTCTGTCCATCTAAGGCTTTCTGAGATTACACATCACAAAAACATTTAGAGGTCAAGCACTAGGAAAGTTTTGAAACCACACATCTGTTCCATCTATATCTATAATCTATCGAATCAGATTAATATTAATTGGGATTAGTAAAATGTAAATATAGTACTACTGACGATTTTCTATATCTGACAGATTTTTGTGCATTTGTATTTATTTGATCCAAAGATGAAGTTTGGGAACTCAGGTCTGTAAATATGTATTTTATGTTGTTGTTTTTTAATGTTGTTTTTTTCCCCCTATTGATGCCAAAAGTGCAATAAAAATATTTCAGCTTTTACATGATTTTGCATAAGCCAATGCAAAATGACAGATAAACGTGTACTATGAAAGCTGTGAGAATCATTCGCCAGTGTGAAACTCGCATGTCTGATTAATCAGAGAAAACGCCAAAGAAACGACACCATTAAGTTATCCAAGTTTATTAATATCATTTTTTAAAACTAATAGAAATCCCACAGAATATGATCCTGGTGCCTTTAAGTCAATGAATGCATGGATACCTGCTTTAAGTACTGCATTTCAACACTCCATTCAAAATTGTAATTTTTCAGTTTTTACTATTCGTCAGAGTGGAAATACATGGCCTCAGCACACTGTCATATTCACTACGGTCCTCCTACCCTTTTCTCTCTTGTGCAAGTCTATGCGAGTGAGTTAGTCGACAGCATTAGTGTTTTTTTTCTTTTTCTTTCCGCAGCGGCCAAAGCAGACGCCACTGCTCAACTACAGAGAGACAAAAAGGGAGGGTGGGTGAAATGGTTCGACGTGTGAGAATAAACAGTAAATATTCATCTCCAATTGAGCTGTGTATTTCCCTCTGAACACACATGCGTGCACGTACGCACGCACACACGCATGCATGCACACACACACACACACACACACACACACACACACACACACACACACACACACACACACACACACACACACACACACACACACACACACACACACAGAAAATAAAAAAATCAACGCCACTGCCAGTATCAAATTGACAAAATGATCCCAGGTTGCGGGGCCGTGCGTCGACCTGAGATCATCTCACATAAACCTAGCGTCCACAGGCCCGTCTGCAGGAAGGAACCCCAAACAGAATGAAGAAAAGATTCACAGCAGATCCCGACAATCGTTCGGTTTAGAAAGAACAGTCAAAGAGAGGGAGGTGACATTCTTTTTTTCTTCGTCCTCTAAAATACATCGGATGGTGGCGGTAACGGTTTTGTAGTCAAAATGAAGGTGCTGGGAAAAGGGGGAAGGGGCGGGTGGTGAATCGTAGCAAAGCGTGTGCATATTCTGGGAGTGAGGTGAACATCGGAGTTTATTTCCACTCTAGAAATACTGGGTGTGCACTAATACAGCAGCTGATCTGTTAACATAGTTCCCTAGT
>VURO01021969.1:0-13399 GCA_015108175.1 Pelvicachromis taeniatus
TTAGTAGTAATTTTTGAAACAGCTGACACTAGGGCTGGGCAAATCGATTATTTTCCGAATCGATTAATCTAGTGATTAATTTTTCGATGCATCGATTAATCTAATGATATATGTTACTGCTAAGCAGCATAAATTAGTTTTGCATTTACGGAGGTTGGGTGTTTATCTCTGTCTATGAGTGAGTGTATGTCTACGTGGGGGGTGTCTGGTTGAATTAAAGGGTAAAAACCAGCGTTAGTAAAAAAGTTGAAAACTTACGGTCGTTTTATGATAGGCCATTTCCACCTTACAAAGCTGGCAAACGACTGAATCACTTCCTTTTTGGTTAAAATATCCCCATACTGTAGAACTGCGTGTTCGGGGGGCGTGGTTTAAGTCGACATGTTACCGCTACTTGCTGCCGCCATGTGTTTTTTTAAAAGTGATGACGCATCGGCGCAAATTTTTTACGTCGACGTATTTTACGCGTCGACGTAATCGATTACGTCGATGCGTTGTCCCAGCCCTAAATGTTACATGATGATATTTCAATTCAATAATAATCTCATGCAGATTTGGTTGTTGAACTAGAGCAATGATGCTGGAAAGGACTAGCTGTTAGCCTCTATGCTTACCTGTCCTGTTACACCAGAGAATGATCTCGAGAATAAAACTAGGTCAGATTTCAGTTTAAGCACACTATCTTACTTCCTCTATGCTTGTGTTAGCTAATTACCCTATATCATTTAGGATTGAATAAATATTTCCCAGTGTGGTTTCTATATTTGGCTCTGGTTATATAAGAAGCAAGAAAAACACCCAAATAAAAATGCAAATGCGAGACACATACACTAAGGGTAAAAAGTTTTAGAACACCCAAATTTTTCTGTGTTTTTAAAAAAAATTGAAAATTATCTAGTTTAATGTCTCATCATACTCTGAAATATTAAGCCTTGTTTGCTAATTAACCAAATACATATATACCTTAAATTAATTTACTATATGATTAGTAAACCTTTAAATCCAGAGATCATGGAAATTTTTTTTAAATTGATCAACATTTAAATAATAAATAATGACAATTGTTATTAATCTCTGGCTCTCTTCCACAGCATGTCTTTTATCCTATCTTCCTTCTTTAACCCCCACCGGTCGCAGCAGATGGCCGCCCCTCCCTGAGCCTGGTTCTGCCGGAGGTTTCTTCCTGTTAAAAGGGAGTTCTTCCTTCCCACTGTCGCCAAAGTGCTTACTCATAGGGGGTCATATGATTGTTGTGTTTTTCACTGTACGTATCATTGTAGGGTCTACCTTACAATGTAAAGCCCCTTGAAGCGACTGTTGTTGTGATTTGGCACTATATAAATAAAATTGAATTCAATTCAATTCAATCTAATCAAATTAAAAGGTGTCAGAATTTATTTTAATATAATGTTTCCTGTTTTATATCCATGTGGGCAACGTCTGATAGATTTACCTCAATGTCATTCATCTATTCTGTTGTATGGCCGCCGAAAATATGTGTCATGTTCATGTATAAATGATGAGGGTCAAAGTTTGTGCTCCTTTTTATGTGAAAAATCTGCAAATTATTTGAAAAAAATATGTGTCTGAGTTTGACACTGTGAAAATCACAATAATTATATATAGTATGTAGTATATACCATATTTATTTTTTTAATTTTTAGTTTGCTTTGCTTATTTTTTATTTTTTTTTGCATTAAATTAGATAAAATCAAAAAGCCGTTACACTTAACAATGTTGCAGGTATCTGCATTTAAGCGTTGCAGTTTCTCCCAGATGAAAAGTTCCAGTTTTGCCTGTTGCAAAATTTCAGGTTTGCTCTTGTTGATTTTGACAGTCACGGCTTTGTTGTCTTTTGTATTTTGACATTTGGTTCCGATGCCAAATGTGCCTTCTCCAAGGAAAGCTTTTATTTTAACAATCATCAGCTTCATACGTTCATATTTATACAAACAGTGTGTGCGTGCGTGCATGTGTGTGTGTGGGTCACACAACAGGCTGCAACGTTTGACCTAACTTTTGTGAACCTCTTCTTACTGCGTTGCTCCACCATGATGCAGTTTTTACAGCTAGCTTTTATACTTGTACTACCTGAGTTTAGTGTTGTAAAGTACATGCAAACCTCTTATATTTTTAACTATATTCAGCTGTGTGTATTAACACTCAACCCAGTGCACAAAGATGCCTGAATGCCAGAGCTTTGATACAATAAGTGGTCTATTTGTTAAAGATGCTCAGACATTCAGAGGCTGCGTAATGCTCTGTGTTACTAAGAACAAATGATCTAACGCTGGCGAAAGAATAGAGGTTGACACATCGTTGGTATATTAATCCTGTCTAAGCACTGCGTGTTTTCACATGTTTCACAATGTCAAAATGTGGTCCTGGAGATATCAGCAGTCAAAGGAACTACTACAAAGGCAGTTTTGAGTACTTTGGCAGGCGTTAATTTGTCTGTGGACAAATTTTTGTCAAGTCACCTTGGAGGTCTTGTGGATCCGTGATTGACGGGCCCCAGCTAGCGTGACCAGACTCCAGCAAATTAAATGCAGGACAAAGAATAGCCTGTGTTTGTGTGTTTGTTTGGGACTATGCTGGCAGTTCATTTTGATATATTTAACAAACTTATCTAAAAGGTTTGGCATTTGAATGTAACTCTCTCAGTTAGTAAACAGTATAAGCAAAAACAGAAGATAAAGTTTTTTTGGCCAAATAGTTTTTAAGTTTTACATATTAAAACTGATGTCACTAGACAAACACAATGTCACAAGCTGTTCTGTCTGGTAACATCTTTAGGTTTTAGAAAAGTTGCCTTCACCTTAGCCAACCAAATCTGTGTGGGACAGCACACACTCAGATTTGGTTGCCTAAGCTGTTTTGACAGCACAAAGCAGTTCTAGAGAGGGCAGTTTTAATGATGTAGTTGATACTAATATTGTGACTACCTTAAGTTGCCTCCTTGTTTAACCGCATCTCTTGCCGTTTCCATATTGGGCACAATAAATTAAATTGGCCTCCTGAAACATAGTCCTATTTAAACCTGCGACTCTCATGTGTACCAGATGACTTCAGAGGGTGCTCCTGTCCTCTGAAGCGTGTCGTCAGCTGGTTGGGATTACTGGTAAACCGTAGGAGCTCTCTAATTGGCCGTGATTGATTGAGCTGCTTCAGTCGGATGTCTTTTGGAGGTTTGAGGTTTTGACTTCATAGAAAGCTGCTGCTTGGTAGGAAGTGACTCAAAGCACCCCTCAAGTGCAAGTTTTTACCAGTCCCCTTGTAAAACATTAAAACATTTTTTTGTGTCATGCTCCTCCTCTCTCCTTGTTTCCTCACAAATATCATGGCGTAATGTCTCTAATACCTGTCTCCCAGCAAGGAGTGTTCTCTCGTCACCCTTTCATATCCACCTCCTTCATCCTGGATCTCACCGGCTGAGTCAGGTGAGGCTGACATGTGTGACGGCAGCTTCCTTGAGGGTCTGTCAGCACAGACTACAGCATGACTGTCTGCAGTCATTAAAGGTGCTGATATCTGGCGCTGACTATTTGGTGACTGCATCATTTTCTGTAAAAATGTACTCTGCGTGTGTGACGACGTTGTCATGTGTGTTTTCTGAGTCATGCTTCTTGTTGGAGGCATGAGCAGTGCTGTATGGAAGGCTTTCTGTCTGGGTGTAACGGCCTCTTTCTGGGTCAATGTGTTGCTGTTTGGAGCCACAGTGACAGTTGGTGAGCCAGAGGTTTGTGGTCTGGTTTGAAAAATGCCTGCAGGGACAGTCACTGGTGTGAGATGCTGTCAGTATGTAACCAGAGGGATATTTTTTCCCTTTCTGCGCTCTCATGACACAGCTCACCCTTTGTCAAGGCCGCTGTCACGAGGCGCCAACTGGACTCTGTTACTGCACAACCGCCTGTTTCCGTCACTGCTTCTTTGACCGTTATTCTGTTTTGTTTGGCAGGCATCCAGGTGTAAGGTGTGTTTTATTAGTCTGGGCAAAGCCTGCTCATTTATTTTCTATGCGGGGAAGTGCAGATACGTAAAGGGAAAAAGTGGGTTACAGTCTTTGGCGGCATTGGCCAGTTGAATTCAACAAATAAATGTTGCAACCAATCCAGCAGGCATCTGTCTGCTGATTGGTTCGTTTAAACCTCCCTGCACGCCACTATTTGAAATTGTTTTTTAGAGCAGGTCAAGTCGAAGTGCTGAAGTCTGCTCTTTATGGCTTTAATAGCTCTACGCATGTCACATGGTCTGATTCTCTCCCCACTGTGTAACAATTTCTTATGATTTTTAATTTAAGTTTAAGCTGAATTGGAGCCTGCTAGGGAATGCTAGGCACACATTACTGTCTTTGAATTTAGGGTTGAAGCTGTGCTGCTCTATATCATGAATAAATAAATTAGTCAGCCCTGAAACTTGGTGAAAAGAGTACTGGCTGTACCATCACATCCTGACACTCGCTCTGCGAAGAGCCCGACGGCGTTGTCAGGGACGACTCAAGGGAGAGTGTTTGGTTTAGTGTAACACGGGTGTGTGAAGGACACACTGGCCAGTGATGATCGAATGTGATCTCATTTTCCTGCTTCACAATCAGAAACCAGCCATTGTCTCTCCAGGTCATAGTGTCTCTGCGCTGGGCTAGAAACAAACCCAGTGCCTGATTGCTGTATTTCACTGCCTTCTTTTTCTCTTGTGAGTCAGTAGGAATGTGAGGAATGACCTTTGCGAGGACTGACTGTTTCCCACCCAGCTCTCATCTGCCCATTTTTAGTCATGCGCAGGTCTAATTTCTCCTTCGTTTTTCTTTGTCATCCTAACGCTCTGTTTCTTTACTCTAACCTATTATCCTTCTACTGCTTTCTCATATCCTTTCTTTCCAGCTGTTTATGAGCACTTTCTCTACTTACCCATTCTTTTCAGTCAGCTCAGCACTTTGAATTTCCACAAATTGCAGCATAAAGAAAGAGCCCCTGTGAGCTCGAGTAGCTTGGGCTGCATATTTTGTGAAACCTCAAAAACCACTGGACCTCTTCATCTCTTGTGAGAAGTTCCTTCTCCTCCTCCTCTTCCTCCCATGGGCCTAGCAGTGGGGCTACATCAACCCCCTTTTTCAAGCCATCAGCATGTGGGGCTTAGCTTAACAACCACATCCAGCTCCCTTCAGAAGAAGGCAGTTGGCACACACAGGTTTGTGTGTGCCAACACACAAACCTGGCATACACACTTTAAGGTAGCAGGAAACCTTAAAGTGTGTGAGCGTGAGGTTCATAAGAAAAGCCTGCCAGAGGAGCTGTTCATCTCTGCGTGTGTTGACAAGTTCCTGCTGTTGTGCTTTAAAAAAAACAAAAAAAAACAAAAAACGAGGGAGATTTATCTCCCGTTTGACAGGAGAGGGCTCCCTGTACCCTCCTGCGCTCACGGCTGTTGCTGACACGAAGGCGCCTGTCTTGTTGAAGTGGTGTTTCTGTCTGCAGGTGTGCTTTTATACACACTTGAACACCTTAATTAGTCCTCTTTGGCTCGAGGAAAAGATGTGCCTTTTAAGTAACAGCCACTCAGAGCGATGAAATGGCTCACTCTGTGTTTTAAGTGGGCCATTCAACGTCTCTGGGTCCCGCTGTAGTGTGGCTGCCGTTCAGCGAGAGAGGGTATGACACCGCAGTGGCGTGTTGACCCGGGGAGACGAGCACACTTCTCATCCTTAGCGCTGAGCACCAGCTGTTGCCAGGCCGATTTGTAATCCTGTGCTCTGTCTCGTCACATTAGTAAACTCTGATCACTTGTCATCGCCAATCTCTAAAGTGCCCATCGCCCTGCTGACCCTATAACTCTTTACTACATGTTCAAAGGAGGGGCCAGCGATCTAGCAAACGACCTTCTGATTAGTAGATAACCCACTCCACTTCCTGAGCCACAGTACACGGTACGCTCTCTGCCCTGCCAGGGATACATCCATAACCTTTGTCACCACAAACTGTAATCTGACTATTCCATGAAACTGGTGGGAAAGCTAGTTACTACTATAGTATAGCTTTACTACAAAGCTATACTACAGAGTACACACACATACTTGGAGCTGGAGTTCAACCATTCCAGATTTGTATTTTTTCAAACAGCTTGTGTGAAGGTTGCGTGAAAAGCTTATCCTACATGCCAGCCATGCCTGCATGAGCGAATGATAACGGTGTCATCCAAAGTTATTTGCAATGCATGGAAAAAATCCCAAATCTTTCCAATTAATTCTCCACCTCTTTCAACACAGTCCTCAACACCATTTACATTTATTATCCTAATTACAGTCACACATAATCGCGATTAGTCTGACATGATTAAACATCGCTGAGTCCTGAACTTTATCGGATGCGCTTTGTCGCTCTCTCGTGTGTGTGTGTGTGTGTGTGTGTGTGTGTGTGTGTGTGTGTGTGTGTGTGTGTGTGTGTGTGTGTGTGTGCGCGTGCGTGCGTGCGTGTGAGAGACTATGTGAGAGAGAGCTGGGATTAATTACAGAGACCAAGAGGTGTCACAAGTCAGAGCTGTTTATCACACTGTACAACTGGCTTATTCTCTACCAGTTTTGGGGTCATTTCACACAAAAAACCAATGTATTGCTTTGTCGGGAAAGTATGGGGGAACAAATTTTAGTAACAAGATAGTTGTAACTATAATGTAATTACTGAATTTAATACGATAACGTGTCACATTACTGCGTTACTGGAGAAATGAAATGTGATTGCAGTAATGTGTTACTTTTGTTACACGTTACGCTCAGTGCTGCTCGCCTCCCTGTACTTACGCTGTCAGCAGGTCTGTGACGCTTTACCTGCAGACTCTCATGTAACTGTGTGGCCATTTCCTGAAATGTGAGCAAGCCTCTGCACTGTATTTACTTGTGAATATGTGCAGATATGCAAATTTAAGATTAAACTTACAGCCAAGTTTTTGGCGTTCTGTGCGGCCTCCATTCTTCATGCACTTTATTCTGTTTGTCTTTTATGTGGTGTCTGCAGCTGGATGGAACCGTGGATCTGGACGAGAGACGTTGCATCCGTTCTGCCATCCGGGAGCTGAGGAGAAGGGAGATTGAGGACATGGAGGCGGCTCTGGCTAGCAAGAGATTTCGACCCACACGCTTCAATCAGCAGGAGGACAAGGAGAACCAGCACAGGTGAGGCCGCACACACAAACACACAGGTGTCTGTACTGATGACGGTTTGCTAGGCCAGGTGAACTGGATATGCTGAAAAAACATTCAAAAACTCCACTGGGAAAACTCTGGAAAAGTCAAGTCAGCAAATCATAGGAGAGCGAAAACTGCAACCTCAGCAAAATTTCCCATCCCTAAAATTTCCACCTAGTGTGGTCGTTTTACAATAAATAAATAAATAAATAAATACAATAAATATGCCACACACTCATGAGTCACATTAACGTAGATCAGCTATCACAGTCTGTTTGATTATTTACCTTTCAGAGACTTTCCAGCACTTGTCGTCCAGCTAAGCAGCGTGGATGAATGGGTTACTCATTTGAATCACTTATGCTGCCGCAAACATGGCACAGATTCTGGTAAACCCGATGATATATTATCTCTTGAAATCAGTCCAGCAATGATTGAGAGCATTGAAAATGGAAAGCAAACAATTTTACAACAAAATTTAAACAAATCTCTTTCAGATGACAAAAGGGGGGAAAAAAAAGGTTGAACCATTTGCTACATAAAGACAATAAGGAATGAGTATCAAGCAGGAACTCAAAGTGTAGATGATTTGTGTAAAATCCCAACTTCCACGTGAACTCCGAAATCTTTTATAGGTGTTCGTTAAAGTTCAAGGCTGCACCACAATCCCATCATCTGTCCTCGAGTAAAGTGAAGATGTGACATTATTCAATAAGAAGCAGACGCACAGCATCGGCCGCCACTCTCCTTCTCCACTGCCGAATCCTAATATAAGAGTGGTGACGGGGCCCTGATTGTTTCCATTCAGCGCTGCTCATAAATGACTTGGGTTACAATAACACAGGAGGTGCCTCAGTGAAGCTGCTAAAGAAAGCATGCATGCTTTTGCACATGCGTGCATGTTGCATATGCCGGGACACAGAAACCCATCTGAAAGTGGGATAGAAATGGGGCACGATGAAAGGGCGTTTGTCCCGTGCCTTTCAGTGGTGGAATGTGAAATATTCCACTCCGGCATTGCTGCGCATCTTTTTAATGCCAAAGAGCGGAGAGAAGCGAGGATAATGAGTGTATGAGTTACAGAAAAGCCATAAAAGCAAGGAGAGAAATTGAGAATATGAGGCTAAAAAAGGGAAAATGAATGGGGTTTTGTCATTGGCTGTCAAATCTGTCATGTCAGAACATCACTTCTTCCATGCTCGATTTGGGAGTGTTCCCTCTGGGTTTTCTCTCTGCCAAGAAAACCGTCCTTTATCTTTCAAATTGCCTTTGGCTGCCTGTTATATATGTGCACAAGTTTCAGATTAGAGTCAGAGGAGCCAAAGTTTTACAGTCTGATATTTTAAACTATTAGGCCTTCTAGTTTGTTTCATGCGGAGTGGGGACTAGTTGAAGATCCATTAAAATGTTTTTGTGTTTCTTTCTCAGGTCAGAATCCAACGAGAACTTGGATGGACTGAAACAGAAACTGCAATCAATCCGGGACATCGACGAGCTTCAGCAAATGGTGAATATTGTATCATAATATCAGTAATGCTACCGTCTCACATCACTTTGTAGTTTCAATGAGCTTTTGCGTGTGTTTGTTGATAGCTCAATGCAGCCAACGAGTTCAAGGAGAGGAGGATGATCCGAGCAGCCATTCGGCAAATTCAAGAGGAACAGCAGGGTGAGTGGGATCCAGCAGCACTTGTCTGACGGAGCTGAATCAGAAACATCTTGTCTCATTCTGACAAATCAAATTAGGGTGTTGTAGTCTTCATGGCATGGTGGCATCTCAAACAGTTTAACCAAGCTATAATTTGCACCAGTGTAATTAGAGAGAAATGCACCAGAGGGAAATATGTCAGAATTTCACGTCGTCAGATGTTGCAGTTTGTTGCAAAGGATTTAAATTGGTTTCATGAGGATGCAGAGAGAAAGAAATTCCAGAGATGGACTAATTATTGCTCATTTGCAGATGCAAGTTATTACATTATTTTAAAATAATCCCTGGTTAACTCGTATTGGGCCTTGGTGCCACAACAAACACTGGGAGAACATGCAAACTGCACATAGAAAGACCCCGGCCAGATGGTGGATTCAACCCAAAACATTCTTCCTGTGAGGCAACAGCGCTAACTTAGGCTAAAAAAAATTCCTAAAATCCAGCTGTTAGGGCAGTCTCATGCATGCGCATTAGAGTTAACTTGCACATTCACTGATGTCCATGTGCTACAGCATCCATAACTGTAGAATTCAAGAGCCATTCAGGCACCATGTGCACATCCAGAAGAGGGTGCTAGAATTAAAGGTAATGAAAATGAAGCTGCCTGTTCATTGTGCATAAAACGTGAAAGTAAAAGTAAGTTGGTCTTATCATTGTGTTGGCCATAAAGTATGTTCACGTGTGAGCGCTCAGTGCCATAGTTACTAGGGCAGATCCACCCACAACGCTGGTTCAGATAGGGGATTCCTGTCATGCCTAAGTGCTGTCTGGCCCGTGTGAACATTGCCCTGCACGTAGGAGGCTGTATGTGCTGGGTGATACACGTACACAAAAAGGGACCCAATTTCACCTCAACTTGTGTGTCCCCCTCTGTTTCCTCTTCTTTTAAAATCACACATTACCAGAAGGTTAACATGAGATGAGATTATAATAAAGTTTCTACTTTGCTCTAAATATTCATGTACTGTATTCCTATTGTGTGCCCATGCTTTTTAGTAACCGTGGAGAGGGGGAAGACTTCTGGCCTGGAGCCTGGGGGTGTGCAGTCCCAGAGCAGCATGGGAACTGGGGTGAGTACTGCAGACTTACTGGAGTGGGAAGTGCAATGATTAAATGTCACAGCGCTGTGCTGGTACAGTCCTGACATCTCACTTATATCTGATGGGTAAACCGTCTCGTGTCATCTTCCATTTACAAAATCAGCTAAGCACGGGGCCGTTTACGGGTGTCGCGTTCTGTTGCATGGCAGCAGTGACCACCAAGGTTTCTCTGCTGCCGCAGTGAAGAATGCACAAAACAACAAAAACAACAACAAACAGCGAGACTTGAGTCACTTACCGGGGCGGGAATATAGCTGCACACAAAACAAAAAACACATGCCTGAACCGCCACAGAGGGATGAATGTGTTTGTCACGTATTCTTATTCAGGTTCGACCAAACAAAAGGAGAAAGATAAAATGTGCTTTGACTTTGGTGTGCGGGTGGAAAATTGTTTTTGACAGGGACAGTCTCCCAGCTGCTGTCATTTCACACACATGTAACTGAATAACCTGTCTCACTTGAAGAAAAAAAACATTTCAAAATATGGCTTTCTTAAGATTTATGTTACATCTGTCAGATAACTTCTTTTAGCTGGAGTATTCAGCCTTTTCTCAGAGGTCTCTCACAGCTGGCGCGCCCTCTAGTGGCTCAGTAGCAGAGCCTTGCAGGAGGAGATGTTAGGTTATCTGCTGCCGGTGATCAGTTTCTTGATAAAAGCTCTGTTTCCAGTGGATAGGATTTCTATAGGGAAAATTCCTTTTGTATGCAGCCACTACTCTTAAAACTAAGTCCCTGAGTGATGAGACCACATCCCATATCTTTGCTTTTAAAGAGGGGAAATACAATCACTCACCTTATCAGAGTTCTGGTGTTTCATTTGAAAGCACTTGTTTTTCCCACCACAGAGATGCAAAGGGGGGAGAAATGAAAGGCTTTTAGTATCAGTCCCATTGTCTGCTGGAGCCTGTGCTTTGCTTGCATTCCTGTGTGCATGCGTGTGTGTGTGTGTGTTCTCCTCAGCTAGGAAGTGATGATGGCATGTTGGCGTAACAGGATGCCCTATCACTCAAGCCTATTTTACCTCACTTCCTTCAAGACAGCTGAACAGTACGTTGGTGAAGTTGTGAGGATGGACGAGGAGGGGGAGTGGGAAAAAGTGGAGGTCGGGGGTTGAATTCGGAAGAACGGACAGACAGACGGCCCACCAGCTGTGCCCCGGCAGTCTTAAAAGTCTGCACTGAAATGTGGATGTGGCCAAAAACAACATCAGGCAGCAGCAGCAGGGCTCCTTCCAGTCACATCACAGTGTCGGATCTCTTTGAGCTGCTTACAATTGTCCCATAGAAGATGGTGGTCTTAGATAGGCCTGAAAAGCAGCACGCAGGCACAAGCGGCATGCAGTATGTGTATGTGAGCCCGAGCTCAAGAAGTTGCCTGCATACAAAATGATGAATGAAGGCGTTTAATTAGTAGGTTAATACGTCTGTACTTATACTAGATTCCGATCCCATTTAGAATTTAATGTTTCTAATGCTGACATGCGCGGGTAGCTGAGGTACACTTAAAGTTTCCTTTTGCCCATTTTCTAGTAACCACGTGGAAACCTTAATTATATGTATGTAGCAGAAAAAAATGTCAGTACACAGAAAGGGTCCTTTTTATTTTTACAACACATACAGGCACAAAATATTTAAATTAAGTTTTTTTGAAGAGCACAACTCCCAAGGAAAGAAGTCAAAACAAGAGCAGAGTGTGTCAGAAGTTAATGTGTCAACCAGGCAACCCATTAACCTGTAAAAGTGTGCGTGAGTGTGGTGGGGGTCAGATCCCTCTGGAGACAGAATGGGAGGGAGGGGAAGTCAAGGGAGTGGCTTCTTGGTATTATGTGTGTGTGTGTGTGTGTGTGTGTGGTGTTTGTGGTGGTGTAAATGTTTGTGTGTGGGTGTGTATGATGTGGCTGCGGGAGCAGAGCGTCAGAATAGCGGACGTCCTGACTCCAAGAGGGTTACTGCTGATAGAGAGGGAGAGAGAGAGAGCGAGAGAGAGAGGCAGTCAGTCGCGTGAAGAGAAGGTAAATGTCACTCTGATTTTATCGCAGGCTAAACACGCCTCTCATTTTCTTAACCTTTGTTTATTTCTTTGTTTTTTTTTCCATTGACCTGAAAAGTCATGTAAATGTCTTTCCTCGTCAGTCTGTGCTCATTTCTGTCTGAGCGGAGAATGGGATGTGCCTGCCTCTGTGTTTACATTTCAGGTATGTGTACTTAATGGTTTATTGCTCACTTAGATCACTCGGTGCGCATTTCAGTCAACAGGTAAACTAACTACAGCTGAAACTTTTCACGTGTTACATGACGATCCATTCAAATAGTGAAATAAGTGTTGTTTAAGTTTAAAAGAAATGGATTCATTAAGCTAAACTTTGAAGGTTTGCAGGTTCACTTACTATCTAGGTGTGTTGGGGGATGAGTTCAGGCAGGTTGCTTTTTGGTTTGTTGTTTGATCATAAATTTGCTACAATAAGGAACCTTAGTTGTCAAAAACAAGCCCCAGTATGTGCAATAGAGAGGGTTCAGCAGACGTCTTAGAGATGAATTGTGAAAGCGTGCCGTAGGAGGAAAAGTCTAAAAAAGACCAGAAGGAAAGCTTAGACTGGCATGTGCTGATCTGCAGTAAGTAAAAATGGGAATGAGACTCTGGTCTGACGACTTCTGCGGGTTTCCTTACTCCAGACTGAGTGTATATGTGATGCAGAGATGATTCCTGCTTCATTCCACATATTGTATTTCATTTGTTGGAGGTTAGCCGAGCGTGTGGTTCCTCAGGCTGCAGTAATGGAAAGTGAGCCGCCAGGTTCCTTCTTCTTTTCTTCTTCTTCCACGTAGCGGCATGGAAGACCCTGAAATGGGTCTGACCTCACCAGTGGAGTGATGGATTTAACTTCCACGGAAAACTGGAAGTTAAACCCGTCATTTAATCCAACTATGGATTAAAACCCGGCGTGCTAATCCATAGTTGAGCTCAGTTGTGTGAGCTGGTTGGTAAAAGAGGTGCTTGTGTCTCATTCTGAGCTCTCATTGTTGTTTTTTTTTTGTGGAGTTGAGGGTTCAGAGGAGTCCAGATGGCCCACGCCTTGCTGTGGTCACGGGAGAGGACAGTTGTTTTTGTGTTTACGAGGTTGAGATTTTGCAATTACAGTCTGACACAAACAGGCGCTTGAGGCCGCATGGGACGATTGGCTGGAGTGACAGGGTGTCGGTGTTGGTTACCCTCTGTCAGGTCCCAGCCATCAGGGCCAGAGTGAAGCCGCTAATGACAGCATGGCGGCTGGCAGCAGGTCCTGCGCTCTGGTCTCAATCTCTATTTCCACTTTATCTTCCTTTTTTTTTTTCACTCAGCCTTGCTGTCTGTGAGAAATATGTTCCCTGTGGTTTAGTGGGAGTTTTAAATGACGGCTGTCTGTCTGAGTCCC